>VDFB02087032.1:27085-82797 GCA_007258455.2 Sequoia sempervirens | reverse complement strand
GGCATTACATATATTTTTATATACATATTAAATATATATTTATATTTAAATATAGGTTAATTAAGATATTAATTTTCTGTAATGGGGTATGGAAATAAATAAATGTTTTATTACAAAATGATTGATTTAAAATTCAATTTTAATTATGATGTATGATTGTGCGAATCGAATTAATTATTTCATTTTGATTTCCTTCATGTGATTGATTGGATTTAGAAGATCTTAATGCTAGTTTGTTATTTTTAAAGGATCTTATATCCTCTACCTTAAATAGTGATAAGAAATATTGTTAGTTCATTTATTGAAAGAAACTGATAAGGTTCATGAAAGACATATTGTTTAGAACTTATATGTGTCATTAACGGATTAAGTATATGACGTATATATGTACTTTGGTTTCTGTGTTATGAGAAAAGTTTGTTTGTCAAAATTACATCTTTAGGCATTTAAAGAACGTGTGATTATATGATTGTTGATTTTAAGTCATTTCTTGTTGATCATGTAAGTCTTCCAGTTGTGTTTCTTCAGATGATGTTGTTGCCCTTGTGATTGGTTATTGTCTTTCTTGGGTAGTGCATGAGACATGTATCAATGGAAACATGGTTCTTCGTACGGGTTATGTGACCTTGTGATTAAAGGTTGAGTCATGTTTTCAATTCGTTATGTGGGTTATCATTATGTTAGTCAACCTTGTGTTAGCCTTGGGTAGTGCATGCTTTGGTTTCAGTTTTGTACATCTGTAGTGATGTGTTACCTGTTGAGGTGTTTGGTTATTTGTGATTAGTGTTAGTGCATTGTCTACCCTTGGCATGTGGTTGAGTTATGTGTTGTCGATAGGGGAGTGGCTTTCAACGAGCACCGGGCCCAAAGTGGTTCCAAGATAACTCGTGTGAGAGTCAGTTAACTAAGTGAAAATTAAAATAACTTATACTAGGGATAGAGTAGCTTTGAACATTAATAAGATACATTAGCCTCGCTCATTGGCTCAAGGGCTTGTATGAGACTTGAGATGAGTCAGGAAGGCCTGGAATGGCAAGATCGTTATCTTGTCTTTACGAGAGATAATCAATTCCGCTTTGGTGTGCATGTGGGGTTGGGAGTCGGTTGAGGTTTCCAGGATATCCCTAGAGGGGGGCCAGGACCTAGGAAGACTTGCCAGGAGATCCCATGCAACCTTTGCAATGACACTCCTCCTATGACAACAGTCGGTATGGTGTTGTACCGTGGGTTTTTTATTGTACAGTGATTGTGTTGGTGTAATTAATTATTAATTACACTTTGCATAAGTTTACTTAGGTTTATTTAATTCCTAAGTTATAGGATCTCATCTTTATCTTATCGAGCTATCTTGTTGCTCAAGATAAGATTAGGTTTAGGCATTGTTGCTTTTATAAAGAAAATTATCTCTTGTAATTAATTGGTCTTTTCAAATATATCAAATTGCATGTTTTTATGCAATCTCTGCTTTTTCTGTTTTTCTCCTATGTGGAAGGTATTTTCTGGTTTGCAATCAGATCATGGGTTTCTAACATGGTATCAGAGCCTTGATTTGCAGCCCCTTTTCAGATTTTTGGAGAGATTCATTGCAGAGTTCCTTCGAGGTCCCTCAAGGGTTTTTCTCCTTGAGTATATTTATGCAGCGTTTTGGATCAAATCAAGTTTTTCCATTCGATTCAGAGCATTGGAAAAGATTGAGGTTTGATGAAAGTCATTTTTTATTGGAGCCATTTTTAGTTTTGCTTCATAAATCCAGCTTCCACTCAGTTGTAGGAAAAACGATTTCTGGATTTTGTAGCCAAGGTCGAAATCCGATCTGGGTATCTTTCAGTTTTTTGATTTCTTTCACGGATCTGAAAAAAATAGCTGCACAAAAACTGTCGCGCGTCATTTTTTTCACTTGGCTAAAGGTTTAAAAAAATCATTTTTTCATCTTCTGCTTGTTGGATCAAAAAACGATTTCTGGGTTTTATTTTTTGCTTCAAAAAATTTCTGGGTTTTTGTTTTTGTCTACTCATTATAAACAGATTTTTTCAGAAATCAAATTTGAAGATTTTTCATCATGGAGGCAGATGTGAACATTGGTTTGTGCATGCACTCAATTTTGTTTTCATGTACTAGGTTTGCATTTTCTCTGTAGTTTATGCATGTTTTGCATTATCTCCTTTTACAATCATTGGGTTATTGTAATAAATGAACTGAGATAAAGTTCCATTAAGGGGGGTTATTGCATCCATCTTTCATGATTGGTGACAACTCGCATGAGTTTGTCTAGTTTCCTGTTGTCTCCTTTTAGCTTATTTCTTGCTTAGCTAGACACATCGTTGGTTTGTTTCGGTTCACACTTCACATTGAGATTTTATAGTTCTTGATCTGCATTGGTTCAAATCTTTCTCATTTGAAGGCCATGGTTTTATGGTTAATGTTCCAGAATCGTGATGGTACTCATTCTATGGGCAGTTTTAGTTTCAGTTTGGCATTAGCTTCGAGACACAGCTTCCAGGTTTGTCACCATTATGGGTCCATTCATCCTTTCATCTATTGTTGTTCAAAGATTCCAGAGTTGATCCAGTATGTGAGTTTCCAGTGTTCCTTGGCATCGGGTCTACTGTTGCATTTGTGATTCCGATTGGTATTTTGCAAATAGAAGTATCTTTCCTTGCTTGCCGGATTTGGGGTTCCGGTGTTGCTTCATCAAAGTTCTTCTAGTGTTTCTTCGTAGCAGTTCATCTCACTAGGGGGGTTTATCTCTCTTTGCATTTGTACATGAGTACCTGATTAGGCCTTGTTGCCGGGACTTATATTTGCATAATAATCTACTTCTCCCTAAGTTGCACTTATGGGGGGGTGTTGGTATAATTAATTATTAATTACACTTTGCATAAGTTTACTTAGGTTTATTTAATTCCTAAGTTATAGGATCTCATCTTTATCTTATCGAGCTATCTTGTTGCTCAATATAAGATTAGGTTTAGGCATCGTTACTTTTATAAAGCAAATTATCTCTTGTAATTAATTGGTCTTTTCGAATATATCAAATTGCCTGTTTTTATGCAATCTCTATTTTTTCTGTTTTTCTCCTCCGTGGAAGGTATTTTCTGGTTTGCAATCAGATCATGGGTTTCTAACAGATTGTACTCGATTTTTTACTCTGGAAGCATTGTAACCATGATGTTAAGTGATGTGGTATATGTTCTTATTTGCAGTTCAGTTTTTGTGTTAGCCTGTGTCTAGTGGTAGATGGTCTTGTCTAGGAAATCCTTGTTACTATCTCCTAGCACGGAGGGAGTGGGGCCTTTGGGTTCCACGTGGTTGGGTGGCGTGCATCTTAATCCGTTGGTACTTCTTCTTGTTCGTGCGGTCATGATTTCCAGTTGGAGAGCTTGTGGGAATTAGTTTCTTCTCATGCCTTGTTCTCTCAGTACTTATTGTATTTTATCACCCCTCATTTGTTATTGAGGTGGAATTTGTAAATTGTAATCATGATTATTGGATTTAACTCATTCAGGGAATGAGTGTTGTAATCTTATTGTTTAAATGTTGTTAATTGGAATCTTGAGGTATTTATTATCCTTGTTGTAATTTATCTTGTATGGGATGTATGTAATCTTAATTTTGTAAGTGATTAATGTTTTGGTTTCAATTGATGTTAATTGTTGTTTGGGTTTTAAAGTAATCTTTGTCTCATGGCCTTAGAGGTTGTTGGCAATGTGTATTCATCTTACATGTTATTTGTACTTAAACAAAAAAAATAAAATTGGTGTGCTTAAGTAGTGAATTGCAACTTCCTCTAGGGTTGCGTGGCGGGGCATTACATGAGATATTAATTTCATATTAATATAATCAACAATTGTTATACATTTTTTCATAGAATTAACTAGTTATAGATATTATTGTTCCATCTTGAAAATTTAATAGTATTGGCAATGTCATCATGTCATTTTTAGAATTAATTTTTTATTGATTCTTATGGTTTTTGAAGCTAAATCATTATTGATATAATTATCAATTATTATATTCCATTAGAAGATCAAGATATCGAATAATGTTTCACTCTTCAATTTGGTATATTTTGATATCATCATTTCATAATGACATATTAAGGGTTGGTTATATTTTTTTAATGATTATTAAATTATTCTTGTTTTTATTTTAGATGACATTGAAGTATTTGATGATTGTGGTCATGTCCTAAAAAATTCAATAATTTTTTTTAATTTGCTACTCCAAAGTTTATTAACTACATCATGTATAAAATACTTTCCTTTAGTGAGTGTGTTGAAAGATTTAAAAAATATCTCCATGAATCTACCATTTTCCCTCTCAAATTAAAATCAATCCCTTATACAGGACACATATTTAATACATATATCACCATGGTTCTATCTAACCAAAATAGACAAACATCATTCTAATCATCCAAGGGGCAACACCATTGGTCAAGGATCAAATGAAAGAGCATATTAATATCAAGAATTCAATTTCCCCTCTACATGTTGGAATCAAAAGAAAAAAGTCTTGCATTGTTCAAGCATAGCAACACAAGCACAAAGTGCTCTTATTGTACAATGATAAATTCTTTAGTCAAAAATATTTGACTACTCAACAAATATTTAACACTTTTCCTAAACTAATATGTTAAGCATAAGCCATTGCATCTTTAGATGATCAACCAAACACTTCATGATGCCAATTGTACTTCTCTATTGATCTAAACCAAACAACAAAAATGGATGCAATGCAATTTGAGGATGGTATCTTTAATTGGTAAATGTGTCTTCACACATATAATTAAAATATTAGATTATATTTTTTATAATCACTTTTCCCTTTTTAATAAAATGAAGAAAGATGATGAGGTGTTAAATAGGTGGCAACATTTGAAAAATTGGGAAAAGGAAGTGATTACAGAGATAATTATGAGAGATGATGGGGAGTATCGTGGGTTAATAGCTAGGATTGGTTGGGCCATGCACAAATTTAATTTGTGGTCTCGTCATAACCTTGACATACCTATACGGACTTTCAATTTCAAATTTGATGTGACTTCTTCATGTCGTGTGGAGTTCATGTTGAGTCCTCTCGACATTGCTAAAAAAATTCATAGAATAAAGGATAGATACTTAGGGATTTTTGCATTTGGCCCCACAACCACTTGGCATTGGTACTTGTGCATATGCAACTTGAAGGGTAAACTTATCAATGTCATCATTTTTTGCAACCTAAGCCATTGGTATCATAAGATTTTCAATTATGGTCCCATGGAGATATCCTCTTTGGAAATAACATTTGGCGCGTGTAACTTGCAAATTGCCTTAATTACTTGAAATCATCCTGGTTGGCTCAAAAACAATGATTTTTGGGTGACCTTTCACATTGACAGATATTTTAATTTCTTCCTCTCGCTGGTTTACCGGTATCTCAAAGTGAAGTGTGGCAACATGGGTGGTGACAGGGTGAGGACAGAGCTTTAGACGACCAAAAAAATAATCAATTTTTTATTATTTTTTTATTTTGATCTTAACCAAACAACACTAACCAATGCATGCAATACAAATATGGAAAGTAAATATTGAAATAAATTCCCATCATTAAGCTACTTTTTTGCATAACATTTGTAACTCTCTAGCAACATATTATGATTTATTATTTTGTTACTATAATTATTTTTGTTATGTATTGAATTTTTATATACCATCAATATCAATTGAGATGCCATTGTTTCTTATAGAAACAAACTCAATGATGTGAGTTTATCAAAATATTGTAAGGTGGAAACAATTTATCTTTTGTGTAATAGCAAGTTATAAATGATTCTTTTACCATTTTTATAATATCAGTTAAATTTATGAGTGAACTTTGTGTTATATTGCAATGTATGAGCTAAGATAAACATAAATGTGTTTAAGTATTATCCCAAAGAAAGAACATAAATTATTAAGTGTTATATTTAAATTTAGTTATGTATATAATCTCTTGTTTAATATTTTTTATGAATTAAACTAGACATGCAACTTAAACATACCTAAATGCATAATTACATACATAGTTAAGTCAATGGAAAAGTATTACAAATCCAGTTGTTAAGTGAGTTGTCTTGATGTATGATTATTAGTTGAAATATAAATTTTCAATTTAGTAAAATACTCATAAAGTCATCAAGCCTTATAATTATTTTTTTAAGTATAATGTCAGGTTATTACAATAAATACTTATAGAGTAGACTAAATACTCAATTTGAACTGGCGAGTTGTCATCTAGCCTCAACACACTAGTTTCCATCTTAATTTCATAAAAGGTATAGGTAAAGTTAGCAATAAGACACTAATTTGGTGTATGAGCCTTCCATTACAAAACCATTCAAAAAGGAAATGCCTTTATGAATGATACTATTTATTTATTTTCTTCTACATTAGCTAATTTGTTTACTATTTGAGGGATTAAAGAACCTTCATTTCAAAAGATTATTTGATAAAATGTCTAAATGAAAGTCCTTGCAAGTGTGTTTCATGAAGGATGAAAAAGAAGATGTTTCTAATAAAGATCTACACTTGTCTATTATCTATTATGGAGTGGATAGACAAACAATTTTCTCACATATATTTGGCCACACACATCTTAGGCACAAATAATCACATTATCAATTTACAATTCATCTTGCAACAATTGATTGTATTGGAAAAATACACAATGTCTTGCAACAATTCTACTATCAATTCTAAATCATTAGTACATAGTTTAATTTTATAAGAGATAAGGAACACGCATGCTTGAGAATGTCTTTAGGGGGCTGACCTAAGAAAACTTTCTATTAAATCATTTTCACATACACTTTCTATTAAATCATTTTCACATAATAAAATTCCTTCTTGTGCCTTAAATAAGTGCCACTACATTTGAATTCAATTTCAAAAAAATCAAATTACAAATATTTTGACACTGTACAAAACCTAAAACATTCTTTCATACTGAAAATATTATTTTTTGTAATTTGATGGCGAAATCTTATTCTCAAAGCCATTTATATCTTTCCCCATTTAATTTCTAAAATGTAACATTTCAGTATATCAACCCTTAGTTTTAGTTCTGCAACTTTGGAACTATGTCTCATTCCAGGCTTCCAGGCTTACCTCTGGCAATGTCATTGTGGTGCACATGTACTGAATAACACTGCACATTTTCCACAATCATAAAATGCCATTACCATTCACTGTAGAGAGGGTCAGTTGAAGGAGGCGCTGCCCATTCTGCTTACTGTACACAACCCCCCTAAAGACTCCTTTTTATCTTCGACTATTGCAGACCTTCATTCTCGAGAATGTCGCTTTCACAGGGGACTAAGTTCCACTTGTTCATCGCTCACAGGCGACTTGCACTTGCTACACGCACAGCTTTGCATTTGCTAAATGCTCGTGAAGTATTTGACCACATGAAAGAACGAGACAGGGCCTCGTGGAATACGATTATTGCAGCGTACAGAAGACATGGGTATCCTAACGAAGTAATCGCACTGTTTCACCAAATGCAACGAACAGGTCTCCAACCAGATCAGTTCACATTTGCCAGCTTGCTCCCAGCCTGTGGGAAAATTGGAGCTTTTGAGCAGGGTATGGAGATCTATCAAAGCATAGTGAATAGAGGAATTTGTCAAACGTTGTAGTTGCAGCTGCCTTGGTAGACATGTATGCAAAATGTGGAAGCATAGACAAGGCACTTGAATTGTTTGACAAAATGCCTGAAAGAAATGTGGTCTCATGGAGTGCCATGATTGCAGGATATGCACAAAATGGATTTGTTGAAAAGACTATAGAAACTTTCAAGCAAATGCAATTAGCAGATTCAAAGCCAGATTCTACAACCTTTTCTAGCATACTCCCTGCATGTACCAAAATGGGCGCTTTGGAACAGGGTATGGATATCCATCAAAGCATAATGGAAGGGGGGTCTTTGTCAGGTATTATAGTTGCAACTGCCCTGTTAGACATGTATGCAAAATGTGGAAGCATAGACAAGGCACGTGATCTGTTTGACAGCATGCCTGAAAGAAATGTGGTTTCATGGAATGCCATGATTGCAGGGTATGCACAAAATGGATTTGTTGAAAAGGCAATAGAAACTTTCAAGCAAATGCAATTGGCAGGTGTAAAGCCGAACTCTACAACCTTTGCCAGCATCCTCCCTGCTTGTGCTAAAATGGGAGCTTTGGAACAGGGCATGGACATCCATCAAGGCATAATGGAAGGGGGTTTTTTATCAGATATTATTGTTGGAAATGCTCTGGTAGACATGTACGCAAAATGTGGAAGCATAGACAAGGCACGTGAACTTTTTTGACAGCATGCCTAAAAGAAATGTGGTTTCATGGAATGCCATGATAGCAGGATATGCACAAAATGGATTTGTTGAAAAGGCTATAGAAACTTTCAAGCAAATGCAATTAG
This sequence comes from Sequoia sempervirens, assembly GCA_007258455.2. Lineage (NCBI taxonomy): Eukaryota > Viridiplantae > Streptophyta > Pinopsida > Cupressales > Cupressaceae > Sequoia > Sequoia sempervirens. The sequence goes on along the minus strand of VDFB02087032.1, from coordinate 74,359 downwards.
CAGGTGTAAAGCCAAATTCTACAACCTTTTCTATCATACTCCCTGCATGTACCAAAATGGGAGCTTTGGAACAGGGTATGGATATCCATCAAAGCATAATGGAAGGGGTTTTTTTATCAGATATTATTGTTGGAAATGCTCTGGTGGACATGTATACAAAATGTGGAAGCATAGAGAAAGCACGTGAACTGTTTGACAGCATGCCCCAAAGAGATGTTGTTTTATGGACTGCGATGATTGCAGGATATGCACAAAATGGATTTGTTGAAGCGGCTTTAAAAACTTTCAAGCAAATGCAATTGGCAGGTGTAAAGCCGGACTCTACAACCTTTGACAGCATCCCCCTGCTTGTGCTAAAGTGGGAGCTTTGGAACAGGGTATGGACATCCATCAAAGCATAATGGAAGGGGGGTTTTTTGTCAGATATTATATTTGCAACTGCCCTGTTAGACATGTATGCAAAATGTGGAAGCGTAGACGAAGCACGTGAACTGTTTGACAGCATACCCCAAAGAGATGTGGTTTCATGGAATGCCATGATTGTAGGATACGCACAAAATGGATTTTGCAAGAATGCTTTCAAAATCGTTGAGTCAATGAAGCACTCTGGAATATATCCTGACATTGTAAGCTTTGTTTATGTTCTACGTGCATGCAGCCATGCAGGTTTGGTGGACGAGGGCTGTATATATTTCAATCACATTAGTAACTCGTACTGCATTACACCTACAGTTGATCATTATGTTTGCATGGTTGACCTTCTTGCCCGTGCTGGCTATCTTGAGGCCACCTTAAACTTTATCATTAAGATGCCAGTTAAACCTCCGGTGGTTGCGTGGACGTGTTTTCTTGGTGCCTATAGATCACATATGAATATAGGCTTAGGAGTATTTACAGCAACGCTGCTTTTTGATTTGGATCCTGAAAATGCTGGAACTTATGTTCTCTCAAACACCTATGCAGAAGTGGGCAGGTGGGGTGAGGCTCAAATGTTAAGGAGATTATTGAAAAATAGAGGAATTAAAAAGATCCCTGGATGTAGTTGGATTGAAGTCCATGAAATGGTACATGGTTTTTGTGTAGGAGACAGATCACAAACGACAAAGGAGATCTATGCAAAGTTGGAGAAATTGTCTTGGTAGATGAAAGCAGCAGGGTATTTTCCAGATTCAAGACATTTACTTAATGATGTGGAAGAGGAGGAAAAAGAATTATTTCTCTGCCACCATAGTGAAAAGTTGGCAATTGCATTTGGTTTGTTAAACAGGCCTCCTAACAACTATTAGAATTGTGAAGAACCTTCGAGTTTGTATTGATTGCCACACTGCAACGAAATTTATCTCCAAGATTGTTGGAATTGAAATTGTTGTTAGAGATGTGAACCGTTTCCATCATTTTAAACAGGGACAATGTTCTTGCAGAGATTATTGGTGATGATAAATGAAGCAATCTGAAAAATAGGCTTGGACTACAATAATGTGCAGCCTGTCAGATCTGCAGTAATAATGAAAGGGACAAGGTTTTATTTTCAGTTTCTAGATTTTATTTTGTGGGGGGTTCTGTTTTTTATTGTTTTGAGCAATCTAGGTGATGCTGTTGGCTTCATAAAATTAGATACATAGAGTGTTGATCACTGCTTATATACACTGTTGGGGTGTCTACAAAGACCTGTTTTATGATAAAATGGATGTTTCATTGAATTGTTTTCAGGAAACTTGCATATTTATGAAACAAAAAGCTGGAGAAAGAGGTGGAAAATTAGATATATAGTTCTTTTGTTTTGATTAATTGTATTATCTTTTGCCTATCCCATGTCTACCATTTGAGATAAGTTACACATACGGGAGGTAATTTTATATAAGTGCATGTAAACTTTATTTTATTTATGGTTAGATTTTTCTAATGTTGCTTCACATCCTTTTGCTTCGTGAGATATTTAATAGATTTGTGAATTCACAAATACTTTTTAAATTAATTTGATTTCAATCTGTTTTTTTTTTTTTTTAGACTGCAGGAATCGGGTAGCACGACCCCCTATAAACTGTAGTGTGCTTGGTAAACTTTTTAACGTGACCGGCATCGCTAGCGTGACACGCCCTTCGGTACCACGGGGGTGGGGAAGACTAGACCTCGTGACCAACCTCCTGCAACATGAAAGATTTAGCCAACCAAGCTAGGGCCCCAACCCCAATCTGTTTGTTTTAATTAGAAATAAACTATTACAATTTATATGAAGAAATAAAAAATTACAATTGTGCTTGTCTTGTAATTTGTACATATGCATAATAGTTGAAAAACTTCACTTAATAATATTTATAGATTGATGTTAGAGAGAAGAGAATAACATTTGTATATGTAAAATAAAATCACTATTTATATTGCATTTTAATTGCACTTTCATGGTATCACAAAATTATGCATACAAAGATTTATAAATTGATATTTATGAGGAGGGTTTGAAGGTGATTGGGAGAGAACTAAATAGGGCATTTCAATTTGGAGTGGCAATAGATTTAAAACAAGAGGAACTCAAAAGGATCAAAGCTATAATAATTTTAAAGACACAATGAGAGATAGCCATAGAATTTTAGAAAAATATTAAATCATATTCATGATATGGTCAAATTGACAACTTTATTCACATGTGGCAAAACTATCAAATGGTGGTAAAAGTTAATTTCCGTTTGATACAATAGCAATTGAATAATTTTGCATTAGATGCATACCTACTAAATGCTAGTGAATACTAACTCCATCTGTCGCATCTAAGGTTTGTTTAGAATCCTTAATACAACTATATTCAAAATCTTGAATTTTTATATTTGCTCTATATGATTTTTTTTATAATAGGTTCAACTCATAATGTTCAAAGACCTATGAGTCGTATGACTAACAATTTTTGTTTATTCATTTTAAAATGTTAGAATATCATAAGTGTACATGTTTGTATACAATGAAGTAGTAAGAGATGGAAATGATTTAGAATGATGAATTTTAATTCTTCATCTCATGAAAATGCATTTGACAACTCTATGGTTGTAAGGAAACATACATTATAGGTCACTATAAGTCTTTATAATGAGTATTCAATATTTACTCTAGAAGAAGGGAATTTATTATGAAGTAACTTCCATTCTTATAAAATCTATATCACTTTGCAACTATGAACTAATATTATCACACTAAGTGCCCAAGGTACATCCAAAGTTATAAAGGTATATTTTAATGTATGCAATCTAGTATTGAACATTTGCATAGAAGCAATTCCTTTGTCATTAATAAAAATAAATATATAAATTAATCTCATAGATTACATTACAAAAGTGGACAATATGGTAGTGATTCTAAAAATCATGGGATGTATGTGCCACAACTGACAAAATTCAAATTATTAAGAAAATCATCAAAATTCTAGGCTACAAAATAGGTTAATATTTAGGTCATAAAAAATGTTAGTATTGCAAATATGTGGAAATATAAGCTCTCACATTGTAAATCACAAACATATGAGTGGCATTAATCTCACAAAGCTTAACTAGAAGTTTCTTAAGAAGCTCAAAATGGGAGATTGTGGTTTACATCTTTTACTTGATACCTAATAAGAAGAGCATTTGGGGACTAATCATGTCCAATTCCATGTGTGCCTAGTGCCTCTAATATTTTCACTTACGCTAAGTAACCTAATATGAAACTTGACCAATGAATATGGGAATTTGGTATTGATGATTGACCTTGGACATTGCACCACTTTGCTTATTGGAACAAGGGGGCACAATTTAAATGGAAGCCATCCTATATGATGATGATGGATTTTGGACCTATTATGCTTGCCTCTATTAGCATATCTTGAAGAGGGCAATAAGGAGGTACCTTGGTCACAGTTCATGTACTTGGTGTAACATGCCCAAAGTTTACCCTATTGTTTTCACCCAATTTTTAACCCATATATGTGAAAATATCAAATTTACCAACACATAGAAATAAAATTTTCCAATTCAATAACATAGATGCATATTTGAAATAAACCCATTCCAAATTACATTGCATGAATAAAGTAACATTGCATAATCCCATGTAATGAATTCATCTTTCAAATACAATTTATATATAGATGCATGATCATAATTACAAAACATAGCTTACAAGAGCTTACATGGATTCCAAGAGCTGAATGGATCAAGAATACATTTGGTTGAAATGTCCCTTGTTGGAGCATACATCCTCAAGTCTCAGCTGCCAATTGCATGAGGGAGACCATCACCCAAGTGCTTTTCTAGCAACCATAGACTTATTGTAGTCCCTTGCACATCTTCCCAACCAGTAAGATGGCTCTACCCTTCAACGAAGAGATTAGTATGGTAACCCTCTGACATAAGCATATCTGAGCATGGTGTTGTGTCCTACATAACTAATGTTGCCATACAGTGGATACCCACCTACATGCATGACACTCCCTGATAGCTATGCAACACTAACTCACAATGAATTGACAAGTGTACGCAATAACAACTTACACTTACTTTGGATAGAGATTTCATGTATATATATATAATTGCTTAGTACTTCAAGCATAGTTGTATGTTCACCCACCCCCTCACTCGACTTGAAAACTATAATGACCATAAATTACTCTTGACCACATTTGACCACATAATAATATAACAAGATTCCATTCCAAAAAATGATATAACTTTAATATTGATCTAACTAACCCAACCTCTTAAATACCTTGTTTACACATTTGTAACATAAATAAAATTGGCAACAACCTACTGTGTGCATGAAAATCAGATGCGTAAATGATTTGAAAATAACTGTTCAAACACACCAATAAGACATTATATCAAAGCAAAATATAAAAAATATAAAATGCAAACTCAGTATTATGCTTCCATTGTCATCCTATTGTCCTCTATCTTTAGTGTTTTTGTAGATTCCAGCCTTGTATTATCAGATTGTAGGCTAGGCTCAACAAACTGTCTTCCTAAAGAATGAGATTTTGCTATGATGTAGATGCAAGATTAAGCTATGATGATGATTTGAACTAATAAACTTGAAATAATCATGATGCTATTAAAATGCTAAATGAATTAAATGCATGAACTCTAATTAATTGCCTATTACCAATGCTTGGATTCACACAGGTATTTATAGAGTTTTTCGAATGATTTTGATTGGCTGTCTCGATTAACGGTTGTGATAATTCCTGGCAGATCAAACGGCTGAAGATGGATGAAACTTAAGAGAAAATAGAAGAAACCTAAAAACAAGATTTTTCTATTTTTATGGAAGAGGAAAAAGAAGAGAAGATAAGAAATCATCTTTCTTTAAAAGAATAAAAAAGAATTAAAGCGATAAATAATGAATTAAAAATTCAAATATTTATTTGTGGAGGACATTCAGCTTTTCTTAATTAAATAAAATATTTAATTAAGCTTTTAAAGCAGAAGAAAGTTGGTGATAAGAATAAAGCTTTAATCAGGTTTTATTGAAAAAAGCAAAAGATCTCATAATTAAATAAAATATTTAATTATGATATGAGAAGATTGCACAATTAAATAAAATACCTAATTGTGATTTAGAAAAGAAAGCATAAGATATTTTTAATTAAATAAGATTTATTTAATTAAATCATTTGATGAAATTAATTAAATGAAATATTTAATTAATTATAAGAAGAATTAAAAATAGAAGAAAGAGAAATATTTAAATTTAATTAAATCAAAAGATTTAACTTTAAATTCAAACATTGATAATTAATTTAAATAAATAGAATGTATTTATTTAAATAATTAAGTGGACATATGAAAATAATTAAATAAAATAAATTTATTTAATTATGGAAGAAGAATAAGATGAATGAACAATATAATTAAATTAAATAAATTTAATCATATGTAGAGGACTTTAGAAAAATTAATTAAATATTAAATATTTAATTAATTGCCGAGGATTATAGACATGACCATTTTTTATGCATTATACATTTTGCCCCTCTTTGAAGTGATGTGTGAAGCGCATTGCTTTAAAGAAAAAAAAATTTGCCCCTGATATGTTTCTGATTTTTGACATTGATGATGCCCCCTCGGGAGGTAAATCATGGAAGAAGAAGTTGATAGTGATAGGGAAACAGTGATTTAGCTCCCGATAGATGATGTGGTCGATGCCCCAGTGAAAAAGAGGATGAAAAATGGAAAATGCTATTAATGCCCATCCGAAAAAGACTCTTATAAGGTAAAAGGGGTAAAATGAAGTGTCATTTTCCCCCTGCTGCTACAGTAAAATTTGAGCTCTGAGAGTGACTTGGCGAGATGGTGATCCCCGTGCATAGACATAGGTTCGAGCGAGCACGACGATATCAGAGACCAGTGGCGTATGGACCACTAGTGAGTGATTCGAACCATCTATGTTGTCAAAATTTGCTTTTGAGATCAAAATTTGTATTGTTTTTAAATCGGTTTGTAATTTTTTTGAACGTTTTAGCGCATCTAGGAATAGTTTTAGCGCATTCGAAAAATCTTTTAGCGCATATAGGAAATTCTGTAGCGCATCTAGGAATAGATTAAAAACTGACCTTTTAGCGCATTCGATAGATAGAGTTGCGCATCTAGGGCGAAATCGGCTATGTAGGTGTTTTAGCGCATCTAGGGCACAGAACTGCGCATTTAGGGTTTGGTCCAAAAATGATAGAGTTGCGCACCTGGGAGTTAGAGTAGCGCATCCGAGAGACAGAGTAGCACATATGGAGTTTTAGCGCATCGGGGAAACAGTTTAGCGCATCGGAGAAAAACTTTAGCACATATGGGTTTTTAGCGCATATGGGCAACAGAGTTGCACATTTAGGAATTTTTTTCCAAAAAGCTTGTGTGATGAAAAAATGATGATGAAAATTGCTTCTTTAGTCAATAGATAGATGAATTGTAGGACCATCATACTAATAGGGTAGAAAATATGATAGAGAACTGATAACTTTGCTTTCCGCGATTGAAAAACAAAGAGTAGATAAGTTGATAACTTTGTGACGAAAAACAAAGAGTAAAATGATTGATTGAGTGATGTGAGTTTGATAACTTTGCTTCTTGTGATTGAAAAACAAAGAGTAGATGTGTGATAAATTTGCATTCTGCGATAGAAAACAAATAGTAATAATGGAGATAAAAATTTGCATTCATGATTGAAATACAAATAGGAAATGATATGTGTGTTGATAAATTTGCTTTCCTGAAAAGAAAAACAAATAGTAAATGATGATAGAGTAGATTGATTGGACCTGCTGATAGATTGATGTAGCACTTGATATGGGTCATTGACATGTTATGTGATATGAGTCTGATTTGATGTATTTGTTGTGATGGTCGAACAAAATAGGAGGCTTTCAAAAGCCTCTAGATCAGAGAGCGGTTCCCACTATGTTGGGAGCGGATAGGAGAGCTGACACCTGCAAAGTTACAGGTGATAGCAGACTGTGGATTGGGACCATTGTTGACCATGCCGCGAGGCATTTGGCCAACAGAGGGCTATTGACAACCTTGGCCGAGAGATGGCACTCATAGCATAACACCTTCCACCTGCCGACGAGTGAGATGAGTGTGACGCCAGAGGATGTGTATCGGATTCTAGGGATTCCGGTTGTTGGAGCCCTTGTGGTTTATGACCACAAGGAGATTGGTGGGACCGAGGCGTTGCAGCGGATATGTGGCGATCCCGGTATATATGGTTACTTGATAGACTGGGATGATTTCAGTAGGTATCCTGCTCTGGTAGCGGTATTGGCTGCATTTGTCAGAGGTTTCCTTGGACCAGACCATCAGTCCAAGGGATTCGCTGTGGGTTGGGGGAGGATGCTGGAGTGGATGATCACTTAGCCATGGAGATTTTCCTGGGATAGCTGTGTCCTAGCGGACATGTACCATGATCTACATCGGATTGTATACAGAGGATCGACGAGCCTAGCGAGTGGAGTTACATTGTTACAGATCTGGGCATGGGAGCACATTGCTGTCACGAGACCACTTTGCACTAGAGTGAGACCAGCAGGGAGGCCATATGTGTATGCATATTCTAGCACAGTTGTCCAGCAGAGGATGGGCAAGGTAGAGTACTGGTGGTAAGTTTTGGATGATGTTGATGCGGTGATATGGAGGCCCTACACAGACTGCGAGGCATGGGCGACTGATCACCTAGAGATGCCTTTTGTTTGCCGACCACGATATCTAATAGGGCGGATGCCCTTTATTATTGAGAGGTTTCTGGCACTACGTGTTCTGAGGTAGTTTGGATTCACTCAGAGGATGCCCCAGGGCGTTGCTCATTATGGGCGGCGCAAGGGGGATGTAGGATGGGGGCCGTGCATTCCATACTAGGCAGCGTATACAGAGTACTCATTACAGCCTGAGGTATGGGCGGACAGGCCAGAGGTATTAGATGCAGGGATGATAGATGATTATGCCCAATATTTTCATACACATCCGTTTCCACGGTTCACAGTGTCAGATGAGGCACGAGCGATCAGAGTAGCACCACAGCCAGGAGCAGGGATACAGGGAGGTGTGCCCGGTGGGGAACAGGCTATGGGTGGAGAGGAGCAGGCTATGGGTGGAGGAGAGGAGGAGGAGGGAGAGGAGAGTGAGGAGAGTGGAGATGGAGAGGAGGAGGACAGCTCAGACGGTGGAGACGGTGGAGATGATGGGGATGATGGGGATGAGCAGAGACAGTAGAGACTAGACAGCCTCGACAGAGTACCGATTCCTCGGCGGACCAGATTCGGTGGTAGGCCTCAGACAGTGATTAGGGTGACATCCTCTTCTCAGTAGGCACAGATAGATGCTTTGCAGGGTCAAGTGCAGACCTTTCAGGGGCAGCAGGCACAACTACAGAGTCAGTTAGCGCAGGCTCAGAGTATGATAGTGCAGTTACAGGCACAGGCACAGGCACAGGCACAGGTACAGGTATAGGCACAGGCACAGACACCTACCCCGGATTCCCAGGTGTCACAGTTGATAGCGGAGAGGGATGCCCTTAGACGGCGAGCACTGGAGGCTGAGGGTGTGGCACAGAGGCTGATGGGTACCGTAGAGAGTACCTCCTTACGAGAGGCCATTGCAGAGGGGTTCGAGGCTGCCAGGGAGGCAGAGTATTACAGAGTTTGCTACGAGGAGCTATGCCCTCCCTAGTGGCGAGAGCCATTTCCCAGATCTCACAGTAGGATGAGGACCCGATCTCAGACATCGACACATGGCAGAGAGGTTACAGGGCCTCGATGGGATCCTGATGCAGGGACGAGTGGCAGGCCACCTCCTTCTGGACCAGCTCCTTCAGGGGCATCCACCAGTTAGCCATTTTGGGGCTAATTTGTTATGTATATTGAGTTTTTGATCATGTCTTATGTATGATGTTCTGACCTTGTTAGCTTCATTGGACATTTGAACATTTGTATTATTCTGATGAGTGATGATATGCAGCGGCGATGTTTCTGATGATGTTATGTTTATGCATTTGTGATATGATATGGATGTTATTTATATGCATTTATGATATGAGATGGATTTTGATATGTTGTTATTATTTTTGCGGACTAATCATTATGATGCAGGATGGTGTAGTAATTATGATGTGAATGCAATGATTTTGTGATGATGTATGTATATATGTGAGATGTTAATTTATTTTTGAATTTTGCAATGTATGCAATGCATCGTGACATGATAGATAATGAATGTGGTATGAATAATGATGAAAAGATAAATGATATGTAAAATGGTAATATGATGATAGTGAAATGATGATAAAATGATAAATGCGAATGGTAATGAAACGGTATGAGATGATAAAATGATAAATGAATGATAAAATGATAAATGATAATGGTAGTGAAATGATATGAAATGATAAAATGGTAAAATGATAAATGATAATGGTAAATGAAATGATATGCGATGATAATGAATAATAAATGATATGGGAATGATAAAGATAAATATGATAAAATGAATGATAAAAATGAGAATGAATGATGAAATGATAAATGAACCATGAATGGATGCAATGAATCAAATGTCCAAATGTCCTCCACAAAGACTCAAAACTATAGGACAACCGTTAATGCGTTCATTCAGCCTTGCTAAATACTGATGTGAATCTAATATGCAGATATATGCAATGATCTAATGAATATGCAACTATATGCAACTAACCAGTTTGTTGAGCCTGTTTATAAGCCTTCTTGAATCATCATAGAGCGTTTTGAAATGTTGGAAGTATGTACAAGCATCAGAGGGGAAATTAGCGCCAATGATGACCAGAGTACAACTTTCATGAATTTTGATATAGCAAGCGAACACAAGCATCGAGGTATAATTGAACCGAGATGACCTGAGCATTTCTTGCATAAACAGACAAAGATTAACCACCGTTCTGATGCAAATGTGGAACTGTCATCGATGATATTGCTTTGATCGTCATGTCCTGTGACATATTTGCATTAGATTGACTGTTAACCTCAAGACAGCAAACAAAGAAAAATCATTCTCGTTCCTTGCCACTCTAGTTCAATACATCATTGAGTGTGCTCCAGAGTAATGATATCGAAAATCAAACAACTTTTGGTCAAACATGTAATACTGTTATTTCATGCATTATTCAGATTTTTGGATCATCCAATAGACAAGGATATGACATCTCGCTGAAAAGTGTTTCAGGATCGGATAAAGTTGTTGCATGAGTTTGTTGTTTGTTTGCATGCTTAGATACTATGTCATGGTTTTTGGTATGCTTTAAAAGTTAAGTGCCCCCAGTTGAGTTTTTGCCCCGTTTATTGACACAACTTGCGGGAAGGAATATGTACAAGCGATCAAGCCATGGTAAGACGTTTTAACCCTCTAGGAAGATGTCGGCAGGATGATGCGATTAATGACCCTAAGATGTGAAAAAGATGCGGAAAAAGGGAAGCTTTGAAAAGACAAAGTGCAAAATAGGAACTAATAGATGGAAAGGTACAGATAGCATCTGTTTGCCAGATTTTCACTATCCGTATTTATTGTATTTTTCTGATTTCTTTTGATTTTTTATTTTTTTTATTTTTTTTATTTTACGTCAATGAACTGCACGTTTGCCGGTTTTCACCTATGACATTCTTTTGATTTTTGTATTTCGCCGGACTTTAGATCTTTTTTGCGTTCTGGACTTTTTCTCAGCATTTTTGGATTTCTTCCAGGGACTTTTCCACGCTGTTTTAGGGTTCTTGGGACTTTTCTGAAGCAACGCGGCAATTTCTTAAGATGCATACTGTTGATGGGTTCGTCAAATAGGTCTCCTTCTTGCGTTGATAACTTGTATGCTCCCGAGCCGTAGACTGCAATAACCATGTAAGGGCCTAGCCAATTTGGTTCAAATTTTCTTTTCTTTTCTCGGTCTTGTTGATTTCGTGGGTTTTTTTTCAGAACTAGATCCCCCACCTGGAAGGTACGTGGCCTTACCTTGTGATTATAGCTGCGAGACATCATCTGCTAGTATGCCTTCAAATGGTCAGCTTCTCTTTGTCGCTTTTCATCTAGAAGTCCTAACTCTTGTAGTCGGGAAACTCTGTATTCATCCTCTGTTATGAGACCTTTCAGTGATACTCTTAATGAAGGTATTTCTACCTCTAAAGGCAATATGGCTTTTGCTCCATAGACAAGGGCAAAAGGTGTTGCTCCTATTGGCGTTCAGACACTAGTTCTGTAAGCCCACAAGGCCGGATTGAGTTGAATATGCCAATCCTTCCCTGAGTCATTGACAGTCTTCTTCAAAATCTTTAATATAGTTTTGTTTGAGGCCTCTGCTTGGCCATTCCCTTGTGGATAATAAGGCATGGAATATCTGTGCTGAATATGGAATCTTTCACAAAGTTCATCGACATCCTGATTCTTGAAAGGATGATCATTATCCGTAATAATGGCATTAGGAATACCATATCGACAAATAATGTAGTTGAGTATGAAGGATGAAATCTATTTTCCAGTGACTTTAGAGAGAGGTACTGCCTCAATCCACTTAGTGTAAGAGAAATATTAGGTTGTGATAATGAATTTATGCCCATTTCGAGAAGAGAGGATGGATTTTGCCGGATCTAACCCCCATTGAGAGAATGGCGGTTGGTGTGACAGGCCAGAAGTTCTTCAATGGGGTATGGAATAAGATTCACGCCGTCGACATTTTGTTATGTTTTAACAAAAGTGAATGATTCCCCTTTCCATTTGACCCGGTTAATGCCATTCTAATCAATTTCTTGAATAGGGTTAGTCCCTCCCGATAATTTTCTAAATGCCTCATAGAACTTCTTGTAAAGCTTTGTTGATTTGTCACGTTCGAGGGCGTAGTAAAGTACATCAAGGGCAAAGTAAAGTGCTCAGTGATAAGGAATTATACTCGAGAGATTGTCAAATGAGAGTTAAATTTTTAGTTTGTGGGATACAGTCCAGTTGGTAAAATGTCATCTTTTGGAGTAGGTATAAATTTTACACTATACCAGGGTGTCAGGATCCTACAAGTGAATATTTATTGGCTTTTCAATTATTGTCATGGCCGGTGGCGAAATAATTGTTCCACTAGAAATTCATAGCGAGTCTATTTTTCTGGGAGTTGTATTAATGAGGCGATCGTAGCCATAGTGTCAGCTGCTTTGTTGTCAACCCTTGGAATTTGTGTGAACTGAATGTTTACAAAGTACTTTTTGAAGTAATCAACCATCTTCTTGTATGGTAACAACTTGTCATCCTTAGTCTGATAATCATCATTGATTTGGTTAATGACTAACTATGAGTCACCATAAACTTGTAGCTCGGTAATCCTCATTTGCATTCAATCATCTTTAATCCGGTGATTGAGTGCTTCATGATAGGCTATGTTATTGGTGCATGGAAACATTAGCTATATATTAGAGGGATGGGCTGTCCTTGAGGGGTGACAAAGAGATGCGCTACCCGATCCATGTTGGGTGAAAAGAACCATTGAAATTATGGAATATAGCACTTGGAGTCTGCTTTATTGAAAACATCGTCAGGAACTCAATGCATAGAGGAGTGCTCAGCTGCAGGAGGAGCATCGCTGGATTGATCGCCAATAACGATCCTTGATTGCTTTTAAGTCAAGCATAGTGGATCAATATTTCTCAGAAATCATTATTTGCTAGCCTTCTGTTAGTAATGCTTTGCCCGTAGGTATTTGAAGGTGGATCAATTTTTGAAACAAGATTGATTGTATGAGGGTTAGCATGTAATGTCGAATTTCTATGAAGCAGAACTCTTGCTGACAAGCCTTTCTCAATGAGAAATTTGCCGTTAAACTCGCGCGGCTTGTGGGTGTTGCGCTAATGTAATAGATTTGCGTTCGCCCTTATAGGTGCGCGTGCCTAATAAATACTTTAAGGGGTCTCCGGTTGCAACGTATACAGGATCAATGGTTTTAATGCGGATTTGGTGAGTACGCGAGGCGGTGGAGTTCATCATGCTCTTTGTGATTTGTTGAAATGCCATTTTACATTTAATCATCATTTAAAGAGATTTCTTATGTAGGAGATGTGTAAACGGTAGACTTTTGTCAGCCAATTGTGCAATGAATCTTCTGATGGACTGAAGTCGCCCTTGTAATGATCTCAATTGACTAATATTCTTTGGAGGAGGCATCTGCATGATTGCCTGAAGATTAGCAGGATCTACTTCAATTCCCTTTTCTGAAACAATATATCCTAACAGCTTTCCGGATGTGACCCCAAAAACACATTTCTTAGGATTTAGGCGAACTTTGAATTTCTCCAATCTGGTAAATATTTTGGACAGTATTTCCAGGTGTCCTTCTCTGGTACATGATTTTTCCAATATGTCATCTACATAATCTTCCATGAATGTGTGCATCATATCATGAAAGATCGTAGTCATAGCTCTTTGATAAGTAGCTCCAGCATTCTTTAAGCCGAAAGGCATGACATTCCAACAGTATGTTCCCCATGAACAAGTGAAAGTTGTTTTCTCTTGGTCTTCTGGTGCAATCTTGATTTGGTTGTAACCAGAGAAACCATCCATTAATGAATACATGGTATGGCCAACTGTCAAATCAACTATAGTGTCAATGCTTGGAAGCGGAAAGTCATCCTTTGGACAAGCTTTGTTAAGGTCTCTGAAATCAGTGCATACTCTTACACGTTTGTCTGGCTTTGCTACTGGTACAATGTTGGAGATCCATTCTGCATAGGCAATTGATCGTATAAAGCCTACATCAAGGAGCTTCTTGAGTTCTTCCTTAACCAGTAGTGCTACATGAGGATTCATCTTTCTGAGTTTTTGTTTAACTGGTTTAACTCCTGGTTTGATAGACAAATGATGCATAATGAGATCAGGATCAAGGCCTTGCATGTCTGCATATGACCAAGCAAAATTAACTTGATTTTCTTTAAGAAAGTTCATGAACTCTGGGATTTCTTTTTCTGTCATTGATTCAGCTAGCTGCAAAATCCTTGGATTATCTGTAGTTGCAATATTGATTTCCTTTGTAGGCTCAACCAAGATGGGCGATCGCTCATGATAGTGCTCCGGGAGAGTGTCAAGAGTCCCATCAGGTGGTGCCTTAAAAAGGTTTTCACCCTCTGATACGCTCTTTATTTTCTCTTTTGTTTGATCTAGTACTGCCAGTTTCTGGTTTTCACCACTAGATCATTTTTCTTTATTTTCATTTTTGCAGTTAGGAGACTTGACACTCTCCTAATTAAAGACTTCATATCGAAGCTCGCCAGTGGAACAATCATTTACATCATCGGCGGAAAGGAAGTTTATGATAGCTTCGTCATTTGGAAAAATGGGTATATCCATAGGTTCGGTTAGATCCCAGTCAATGAGATCAGGATGGATTAATGGTAGCACATCATCTGGTCGTGTGAAATCGGCGATGGTTAGGGTCAAGAAAGAGTTATCGGTATCACTCAGTATCACTAGACTCATAGTTGAGTTGTGGTTCAGATTCTTGTGGTTGGGATCCGGAACCGTCTCCTTTGATTAAAGTGGGCGTATACTTGTGTATGACATCTACCTCTTTGTCCCTCCAAAATTCATCATTGTGGATGGTATCCCATTCATATTCAGCAAAATCTGTATCAGAAGTATTTTCTATGACATTTAGGATTGATGCCAAACATGTCTCATTCTTATCGGAACCTTCTTGCAGTGTAATAACATTACCTTGTAATTGTTTAGATTGGGTAGCATCATAGCCTATTCCAGTTTTATCATATGCAGCAAGCCTGGGAGATGGATAGGCTCAACTACACCTTCTTTTCTTTTTCCAAGAGGACCATTGTCATATCCCATCTTTTGCATGATGGAATATCCTTTCCCATATTGATCTGTTGGTAAGGTGACATTTAGAACTGTTTCCTCTTCATTCTTATAGAGCCAATCCAGAATTGCTGTATCCTCAGGATCTTCCATGGGAAACTTTTCTTTGATAAATTGTCCATTGAACTTGGTAGTGGGCTCTGTTTGTATTTGTGCTGATGTTGATGCTGCTGATATCTGTTGTTGTGTAATAGAAGGCTTTCCATGTGATTGAGGAGATGTAGGTAGGTTAGCAAGACAAAGGGAATATTCCCCAACTCCACTTTCCTTGAACTACAGTTTCTTGTCAAAGCTTTTGGCTAATTGACTGATTTGTGTATCATGCTTAGGAGAAGTATTAGTAAGTGCTTCTCGATTATGTGGAACCAAAGTATCCTGATGAGCTTTGACATTGGCGCAAGTTTGGGTGTTTGAATTATCAGCTGGTATAGTGATTTCCTGTCCATCATATGGAAACTTAAGACATTGATGGTAAGTGGACGGAACAGCTTGCATTTCATGGATCCACGGACGACCCAACAAGATGTTGTATGCAAGATCTCGATCTAAAACTTGACAGAAGGTGTTTTTGATAACAGGTCCCACTCTGATTGGTAGCATGATTAGACCTTTAGATGTTCTTTCCTCATCATCATAGGCTTTTATAGTAATCTTCCTTTTAGGATCAATGGAGTCTTCTGCAAATCCTAATGCTTGAACCACCTTCAAGGTACATATGTTTAGACTAGCCCCTCCATCTATTAGAACACGTTTAACATGGAACTTATGGATCATGACCTCTAAGTATAATGATGAATTGTGGGGATGAGTCATGGAAACATCGTCTTTGTCTGAAAATGAGAGACATGTAGGTGAGGACAAATGTCCTACCATGGCTTGAAATTGGTTCACATCCAAATCCGTGGATACAATCGTTTCAAAAAGGGCTTTGTCTAAGATTTCCTTATGTGCAGGGGAGATTTTTAGGAGTTCTAAAATGGAGATTTGAGCCGGAGTTTTTTGAAGTTGGTTGAATAAGTCATATTGATGTTGAGGGAAAGTCTCAGTGGATTTTGAAGAGGTGCCCTTCAAGACAACTTGAGCTTGTGCTCTCGTTGTGACATTCACTTGTCCATTATCTACTTTTTCCTTGATTTTTATAACGTTGACTCACTCATCATCTGTATAGAGGTGACGGATTACATTGTCATCAATTTGATTCACATTTTTGTCAGAAGACTCTCCCTTTTGATAATTTGGTAGAGGATTGCGAAATGCTTGGTGATCTTTGTTGGATTTCTGTTGTCCTTCTACTGTGATAATGCCTTTGTCAATTAGATCTTGAATAGCATGTTTCAAAGCTTGACATTGGTTTGTACGATGACCTCTGCACCTATGATAGTCACAAAAATAAGCCTCATTCCATGATGGAGGTTTTACACTAGGTTCACAATTGTGTTGAGGTGGTAGCGTAAGGACATTTTTTTCCATAACCTCTTTGAAAGTTGATTCCAAGGATTGTCCTAGTGGTGTGAAAGTTCTTCTACTGGAGAAAAATGAAAAACGTTGTGGGTTCATGTTTGAGGTATTCCCTAAGGTGTTGTTGTTTCCTCGATAGTTTTGGTTGTTGACAGTCCCCTGATTGTTGTGCGTTGGAGGGGGATGATTGTTTCCTTGATTCGTGACTGAATTGACAATGTTGTAATTATTGTGTCGAGTCGCATTAGGAGAACTCAGAACAAATGGCTTAGATGTGACATGATTTGCGTCAACAACACCATCGTTTACAATGTTTTTGTTGCGAGTCCAAAATTTATTTTTGTCTTGATTGTTGTAATGGTTAGATGAGCTAGAATTGTCCCTGTCAAGTTTTATTATTCCTCTTTTGACCAATGCACTTTCGATGGTGATGGCATCCTCAATCAATTTCTCAAAGGAAGATGGACAATGTAGATTTAAACGATAGCTCATTTCTGAGTTGAGGATATTGATGAAAGTAACCATTTTCTCCTTTTCAGGAACATGTCGAGGGTACCTAGCGAACATTCTCCTCCATCTTTGAAGAAAGGTAGTGAAAGATTCACTGGGTTTTTGCGCAACTTTGCAAAGATCAATCATGGTGATTTGGTGTTGAATGTTGTAGGCGTATTGTGTTATGAACAAATTGATCAATTCCTCAAATGTTTGAATAGGAGGTGTAATCTTAGATAACCATTCCATAGAATTGACTCCAAGGCTTCAAGGAAATAATCGCAATAAATAAGTATCCTCATGGGAAAACTCCAATGTCATGTTTCGAAAGTCTCTAACGTGGTCAATTGGGTCTGATTTCCCATTATAACGATCAAATTTGGGAATTTCACAGTGTTTAGGAAATGGAATCATGTTGAGACTTCTATCAAAAGGATAAGGACATATGTCATCCAAAGTGTATTTCTTGGTTGTGGTTCCCCCTCGTAATTCTTTGACTGTTCCTTAGATTTTTTTAAGCTCTTGTTCAAAAAAAGCGAAATTAGATGGGGATGGTTCTTCTTCTTTGCTTTTTAATTTCTCAGTATCAAAGTCTTTAGGCAATTTAGCTCCTTGATCTGCCAAGAAAAGAAAGTACTTCTCTTTGTCACGTTGTATAATCTGTTCAAGGATCTTAAGAAACTTGGGATTCTGTTCCGCCTCTCTAAGTTGAAGTTCTTCCTCTTGGTCATCATCACTATCTACAGGAGTTTTGTTCACGTTTTTGTTCTTATGAAATGGATTTTCCTCTCTATCAGCCATATTGTTGTCACTGAAAAGGGGATTGCGATTCACACTAAAAAGAGGATTATCACGTTCACCCTCTTCTTGAATGTTGTGGGCGGGAGTTTCTTGTTGAGATGTTTCTCCTAGTTGGTTGTGTTGAGATCTTGTAAAAATAGGTATATGTAAGAAATCCTCAGATATGATCAAAAGTTACTGAAGGATTTGATTAGGATGCGTTGAATATTCAATAGAAGGTTGTGGTATATTCTCAAACTCAAGAGGTTGATTAAGATTGTGACGTTGAGACAATGCTAATCTTTGATAATAAGCTTGGGTAGCCAAAGGTTCTATAGCATAATCGTCAGTGAATCCCCTAATGCAGTCTTGGTATCTATGGAGGAATGTGCAATAATGGAGCAAGACGTCTCGACTCTTATACAGGAATTCTCTGCGATCTAAAGTCCTTTTGTAATTTAAGTTTATTTTGGGCTTCTTGATCCTATCGAAAATTGATTTCTTGGCGAACTTGGTTGATTTCCACTTTCTCAACATGGGAGTAAAATTTTAGAGATTCGGGTCTGTGTACAAATTTTGACAGAAACCTAAAAGCGCTATTATGTTTTCTAAATGCGCTGCAGAAAAAGGTAAATGCGCTGGAGAAAGAGTCAAATGCACTGCAGAATACCTTATATGTGCAGAAACAGAGCACATATGCGCAGCAGAATACCCTAAATGCGCCGAAACAGAACACAGATGTGTCAAAACAGAGTTTAAATGCACTGCAGTTTTTCCTAGATGCGCTAAAACAATTTTTCTAAGGACAGTTTTGACCAGTTTTCAGCTGAAATTTATCATGTTGGTTTTTGGATGATCCTTTATCTGAATTAATATTTTTGAAAGCACAGCAAACAATCTGATTTAAGTTGATTCGTAACCAAGCACAAAATAAGACAAGCACAACCTAGGTTAGGCCAGGACAATATCCGCTAGACTCCACGTGGGTTTCCCCAACTGCATATCAGTAGCGTGTGAATCCAAAAGCTTGGTTGCACGGGCTCCCCCTTACAATGCACTCTTTTCTCAGGCCAACCAAGCTTCCAACCCCCATGAAACTCCCATGGCGAGCTGATCACCTCTACTACTGACTGCAAAAGTGTGGAAGGCTTCACACCGACCGGTGCTGGACTAGTAGATAGAAGGTTTTTGGCTTTCTAAACAATGGTATTTAGTTTGGGACCCCCGTTCGAGTGGCCATACATGGGGCAAGAGATTAATCACCATTAAGGTGGCACTCTAGCCTGAAGAGGTTAAGCTCAACAGAGTTTAAGGGAGTACAACTCCGTCCGTATGACACATCCGCCAAGACAAGCAACCTTAGGTTTTCCCTTAAGATTTACATTTATATACCGGTTGGGGTAGCTTGGCCTTAGTTCTTGTCGGGTTTGAGTCGCCCCTTAAGGTGACTACTTTTTCCCTTAAGGCAGGCCCAATTTCTAGAGTCAATAACCGTTTCTCTTGCACCCAGGATCGCACAAGTGCGCAAAGGGAGAGGATACTTCAATTATTGAGTCAGGGTTACACAGGGAAAAGTGGGTTTGGTTTTCTGATCACCTAGTTTGCACAGGGTGAGAGCATAATCACCTACCACTTTCAAGCATAGTCAAGAAGAGTAGACAAGTTCATTTTAAAGGCACCAAAATCAAAAGTGATTTAATCTAAGTGAAGATTTTGCTTCACAACAGACATGGGTTCGTTTTAACTGCATGATAAAGGTGTGGTGGCTACCCTAGATTGATTCATTTTAAATTCAGCAAGAAAATGAAAGAAATTCTATCTGCAGAAGGCGTCAAACTCAGAATCTCGGTTACAATTTAGATGTGAAACTCTGTCCCCTAGATGCGTAGAAATAGGGACCAGATGCGCAACTCTGTTACCCAAATGCACTAAAACAGAATACAAATGTGCCGCTCTGTTACCCAGATGCGCGAAAACAAAACCTATATGCGCTATTCTAAATGCAAATTTTTTTTTTTAGATTTTCTGAAGCATATTTAAATGCGCTAAAGAAATTCCTATATGCGCTAACTAAATTCCTAGATGCGCTGCAGAAATACACGTATGTGCCACTCTGTTTCCCATATGCGCCGCAGAAATGCCCAGATGCGCCGAAACAGTCTTCAGATGGGCTGAAATACCTACAAAATAAAATTTTTTGAATCTTTCAGATGCGTTGTCGAATGCCAGAAAACCTGCAAAGAGAACTTGCAAGAAAAACATGCAAGAAAAGAAGTCTAAAATAGGGGCATCGGCCCCACGGTGGGCGCCATTTAATGTGTGTATGAAAATCAGATGCGTAAATGATTTGAAAATAACTGTTCAAACACACCAATAAGACATTATATCAAAGCAAAATATAAAAAATATAAAATGCAAACTCAGTATTATGCTTCCATTGTCGTCCTATTGTCCTCTATCTTTAGTGTTTTTGTAGATTCCAGCCTTGTGTTCTCAGATTGTAGGCTAGGCTCAACAAATTGTCTTCCTAAAGAACGAGATTTTGCTATGATGTAGATGCAAGATTAAGCTATGATGATGATTTGAACTAATAAACTTGAAATAATCATGATGCTATTAAAATGCTAAATGAATTAAATGCATGAACTCTAATTAATTGCCTATTACCAATGCTTGGATTCACACAGGTATTTATAGAGTTTTTCGAATGATTTTGATTGGCTGTCTCGATTAACGGTTGTGATAATTCTTGGCAGATCAAATGGCTGAAGATGGATGAAACTTAAGAGAAAATAGAAGAAACCTAAAAACAAGATTTTTCTATTTTTATGGAAGAGGAAAAAGAAGAGAAGATAAGAAATCATCTTTCTTTAAAAGAATAAAAGAAAGATTTAAAGCTGATAAATAATGAATTAAAAATTCAAATATTTATTTGTGGAGGACATTCAACTTTTCTTAATTAAATAAAATATTTAATTAAGCTTTTAAAAGCAGAAGAAAGTTGGTGATAAGAATAAAGCTTTAATCAGGTTTTATTGAAAAAAGCAAAAGATCTCATAATTAAATAAAATATTTAATTATGATATGAGAAGATTGCACAATTAAATAAAATACCTAATTGTGATTTAGAAAGAAAGCATAAGATATTTTTAATTAAATAAGATTTATTTAATTAAATCACTTTGATGAAATTAATTAAATGAAATATTTAATTAATTATAAGAAGAATTAAAAATAGAAGAAAGATAAATATTTAAATTTAATTAAATCAAAAGATTTAACTTTAAATTCAAACATTGATAATTAATTTAAATAAATATAATGTATTTATTTAAATAATTAAGTGGACATATGAAAATAATTAAATAAAATAAATTTATTTAATTATGGAAGAAGAATAAGATGAATGAACAATATAATTAAATTAAATAAATTTAATCATATGTAGAGGACTTTAGAAAAATTAATTAAATATTAAATATTTAATTAATTGTCAGGATTATAGACATGACCATTTTTATGCGTATACACCTACTATTCAGGTTCTTTCTTTAATTAATGACTTTCCCAATTCATAAATAACTAGATAACTTTGATGAAACCATGTCATCGATTGGTCACATTTGGACTCAATCTAAAGTTTTGTCAATAAATATAATAATCCAAAATTAACCGTGATTTAAAGTTTACTTCCTCATAATGGGTTTCAAACTCTTTGTTGTCATATCTATTATGGCTCCATCCTTCTCAGATGCCATAACCAATCTGGTAATTCTTGACATTAGATTTCATTTAAGACCTTAAGTTCATGGTAATGTATAATAGTAGTAAATCAACATAATAAGCTATTCAACCTCTAGTAAATTCAACTAAGATCCTTTCGATTATTCTCCATTTTCCTCATGGTTCCTTCCAAGTTATCCCTTGCATTGATTATATAAGGTTTCTATGTTCTCATGTTCATAAACAATCATAAATCCTTTTTTTCAATATGACTCATATATTCACATGTTTATAATGTACACTAAGTTCAATCTAATTTGGAAGATATTTTTAGCTCAAGAGAGGAGATTGTGCTTCTGCACCTTAAAGTCTCCTCGCATTAGGACTTTGAGTTGCCGAGATGTAATGTCCTCTTCTTTAAAACTAGAACACCGTGAATAGGTATAGACTCTTAGTCAAGTGTAAGATACTAGCATAATTAGAAAATATATATATCACCAATACGTTTTTCAACCCTATTGTTGCATGTCAACATAAACACAATCAAGTGTACACCCTAACCCTAGTGAATAAGTTGCCTTCCTACTTCCAAGGAAATATGAGCATTTGAGAATGTAGGTTCTCCACTCATGGTTAATCTACCATCATAGATTTACATAACATCATAATTTGACAATGACAACATAGTACTTCTACGTAATACCATTCGTAATATCATAATTCATGCAAGCATACACTTAGCTTATGATATGATACCTTCTAGTTCTCTTTGTTTAAAAAATAAAACCACATGCTTCTATCATGTAGTAGTTATATGCATATCAAAATAATAAGATTTATCCAGTCAACATGCATGCAAGCTCTACATAATATGCAATCATCATTTTCACAAGCACTTGCAAACATTAACAAACACAATATAAAATAGAAAAGAATAATGGATAAGAAAGACTAGCATGCCTTAAAATTTAGCTTCCAATGAAGGATTGACTCTCAAAGCTTAATACCAAAAACTCTATATGCTGCTCTTTCCACTTTCAACTTATCTCCAATTCTAACCTCTCTCCCAACACTCAGATCTCACAAACAAATAGCTCTCAAACACTAAATATAATCACTCTTCTCACAATTTGCACTCAAAAGCACTACTCTGCATAAATAAAACTATTGTTGAACAATAACAATGGACAACAAATGAATTCCAATTGAATTCCAAAAAATTAAGAGGTTTCCCTTTATTTATAAGAGATATTGAGAAAAATAATGTTATAGATCAGCTCCCTCAATTGCCACCTCTAAAATTGAAATCAAAAACTCAAAACAACTTCTGCCTAAGCCATTCGACTAGGTAAATTGGGTGAAACATGGAAGCAAAAAGAATTAATAACTTAACACATTTATAGTCCTAAGTAAAATCAAGTCCAAACACATGGCTGAGTCGCCTTATTTTAGCTAGCTCATGGTTATTTTACCAGGTCAAACACTTGCTATGGTTTTGACTTGCTTTCTACTTCCCATAATGGCTCTTGTTATGCTAGGTTTCTACTCATGGTGTCGACAATGGAGGTTGCTTTTCAAAACAAAGAAAACTCTAATTGTTTTCCCCACCAACTCATGGCATTTTGACCCATTCAACACTTTCTAATTGTTGTTCATATGTGGCATACTAACTCATCTTTATTTTACAAACTCATGCATTATCATCGACTCACTATTGCACTGTATTAGATGTGCTAACTTTAGTTTAGTATATGCACATAGCTTATGTGTTATATTCAGCTTTACACTTTGTTCACAGTGTCACATCACATATATGTAGCATTTAGTTTAAACGTTGTTTACTTTACTTGCATTATGTATGGGTTGATATCTTACCATATCATTCATTATATATATATATATATGTATTATAATGCTCTACCATTATAATATATATACATACGAACATATATAAAAAAAATTAATTTCCAATCATATATATGTATATTAATATATATGTATTTATGTATGTACATATTATTTAATACCTACATATATACTTTTATATTAATATATACATATATATTATTATTTTAACATCTTATAATAAGTATATATATTTCTCGATAAGTATACATACAAAATGTATATACATGTCCAATCAATTTCCCATATGTATGATGTATCCATGTATGAGTACAAGTAGGTATTTTTACTTGCATATGTGCACACTCGTATATGCTCATATACATGAGTTATCATACATATACATATATACATTTAATGTATATACTTATCCACTCATATATATATTAAATACATGAAGGAGAACATAAACCCAATACAAAGATTTAGTCTCTTTAATAAAAATTGAAGAAACAACCAAAGGAAATCAAAGATAATTACTTAGACATTCCAATCATCCCAAAATCTATGACCAAGGGTTTACTTGCTGACACATATCTTGGACTGACTTGACTTAACTTATCTAATCTAGGACGTGAGTGTGTGATAGTTTAAGTAGATGCATTAGTGGTTGCCATACCGAACTCATCTCCTAGGTGATACTCTCCCTCTCCTCACTGTAGGGCTTGATTCTTTCTTACATCCAACTTAGTTCATGTTACTTATGAAATTTTAAATATTAAATCCTAAGGCCCATATAAAAATCCTTTGATTTGTACCTCTGTTAAATCCCATGTGTATTCAAATAGAGGTTTTGACAAATTTTGTAACTAATTGTGGCCCTACCGAGTTCCTTAATTAGATCACGAGGTTCTAAAATTCTAGAATCACCCGACCATAACCTTCAAGGTGATATGCTATGTATTTAGGATATCGGGAGTTCACAAAACTCTAAAACTCCTGACTGATGGTTATTAAGTTCTACTTCTCAATGAATGGATGATTTCATCGGGATACACAACTTTTAAGGTGACGGCTCATTAAATAAGGAATGTCTTCTCAAATGCTTTGGAACATTAGTTTGAAATGTAACATGATCTTTAAAATCCTCTGAAAGGACAACTCTTAAAAAGGAAGTTGGTGAAATGGATTTCGTAGCAGGTTGGCACGTTTCTCTTGCCCAATAAATGGTCACTTCTCACCACCAAAATTAAACAAGCCTAAATGCAAGGAAAGGCAACAACATTTTTTAGTTCGAGAATTTTCTCTAGATGGTACTTCTTGGTGAGGTTATAGAATGGGAAGATGAACTTGTTCTTTCCATGCAACCTAATTTGAATTGGCCAAAGGAAGAATAGTTCGACAACATTTTTGAACTATGTTCACTAGCCCAGAAAGAGAAGACTAGCTATGCTGAGTATAATCAGGTGATCTTTGTTTTAGATGAAGAAGAACATGCTAAATTTTGTAATTTGGTCATGGAGATGCAGTTGGAATTGTTCAAGGTTCCGGCCCCTCTAGCAGTTTAGTAGCATGCATGGATTTTCACAACATGTAATGATAACGTCTTTTTTGAAACCCTTTTTTTCTAGAATTATTTTTACCTTTTGGTTATTTTCAAGACTGTTACTTTTTTAATGTAACAGTTTTGGTGTGCCTATAAATAGACCTCCAAATTAATGAAAATGGGGGGGAAGAAAGGAAAAAAGGGAAGGTATTAATTTTGGGTTTTAATATAGTTTTATTGTTACAAAAGGGGAGACTTTGAGCTTACTTAGAAATATTAAAGAAATAAGGAAATATTTTGAATCTTTGTGTTTATCAATATTTTCTTTAATTGCAACCGATTTGTGCTTCGTTTTAATTTATTTAATGTTTATCTATCATATCAAGCTGAGTATGTGATTATTTCTAGGAATTTGAGTCTAGGATAATTCATCTGTTGAAAGAAATTTGCTGACCTTTCTTTTCTTATTTCTCATTGTGGATTTAAGAAAATCGAGCCTTATATCATTTGTTTACATTAATCTCTTTCCGAATTGGCTTATCGCATTTACTTTCATGGATATGGGTAAATTTTTGTGAACCTTTTCTGCTTTCTAGTTAAAAGCATACCCAATTTTCTTATTCATTGTTTATCATTCGAAGGTAGTTGCGCCTTATAAAATAAGCAGAGAGAATTTGCAAATACCATTGCAAGTGACTCAACTGTTGGTGATGTTTGTTCTTCTATTCGAGCAATTTGAGTCATTTTCTGCATTAGGACAAATATGTCAACCAAAAAAATTTTGGCGACTCTACTGGAAAAAAATTGAATGCAATAAATAATCAATGTCCTTTTCTTCAAAAATTTTTAAGGTACCTCTCTAAGGATGGAGTTTGGCGACTCTGCAAAAAGTAATGAACTCAAAAATATTCTATTCCAGGACCTGTGCTAATTTCATTTTCAAGTTTGCATTATGGCATTAACTTCCTCTCAGCCATGGGGAAGTCATTTCGATCCTCTCTCTTTACCTATATACTCATCGTTGCCTAAAGGATCAAGGAAGTATTTTTCAAAATTTGATGGAGGTTCTCAAGATGTTGAAAAACACATTTTGGCTTTCACAGTTGCTTGCAGTATTTTGGGGGTAAGTCAAGAAGATGTTTTTGTCAGGTTATTTATTGAATCTCTTATTGGACCTACCGCTGATCAGTTTTGTTATTTAGAAGATGATTGCATAACTGATTGGAATTCATTAAAAGATAAGTTTTTGGGAAGATATAAGAGCCCTACGAATGAAACAACCTTGTTAGGTCAATTTTTTAATATTCACAAGCAAAAAGATGAAAAAATCAGAGATTTTGTAAATAGGTTGAATAGGTTGCTTAGAAAGATGCTATCTCCATTCGACCAAATAAACAATTACAACTTTGCACTTCCATTTCTTCTTTACACCCGAATGTTCAATTTTGTTTGAAAAGGTGTAAAATAAATGATATTGAAATTGTGCAAGAAGAGGTTTTCAAAATTGAGGATACTATGATTCAAAGTGGTCTATGGAAGACAAATTTGGTTGGGTCGAGTGATGAAAGTATAAGAAATCCCATCTTACCGAAAACAATTCCTCAACCTATAGAGCTCCAATACACACAACCTCCTACTATTGAATATTGCAATCTCTCTATTTTTTACCCTCAACATTTTTATCAGGAAAGAGTAATTGGAGAATAAATTAATTCTTATGGTGATGGGAGAAATGAAGCCTATTATTTCTAGTATGAACATGATGAATCTATAGACCAATCAAATGACAAAGAAAATGAACAATTCATCCAAATTGATAATCTTGAAATTGGTAGTACAAGTGAAATTATTTTAGCCTCCTTGTTTGCAATAGAGATGCATTCATTCACTTTTATAACTGATGAAGAATCATTTGGAAGCACTCAACATGAAAATAAAATTATCAACATCTTATCTTCTGATCATATGCAGGTTGAGTATGAAACTTTCATATTTTCAAAGCAAGCTAATACTAAAATGAACCTACAAGAAGAAGTCAGAAATGGTATTTTTCTTGAATCTTTCCTTTTTAAAGATTTGATATCGAAGATTTTTCTAGATACAGTATTGAAAATGATCAAGAAAATGGATGTATTGGGTTTCATATTGTTCATCACCCTAATCAATGTCTCTATGAGTGCAAGAATGAATTTTTGTGTAAAGAAGAAGTTGTTGTGATTGTATCACAAGACATGAGCTTAAGTGGTGAGGTAAATCATAAAGTTGTTAAATCAAATTTGAGGAAGAAAGAAGGAAACGTTTCAGTTGGGAATAGTTTCATTGGAAAGGATGAAAATTCCTAGTTTAGTACATTTCTAGTTTCATAGGAATTTGATATCTAGTTATTTTATTTACATGATTCTATATTTGTTGACAAAAAAATAGAGCTTATTCCCGAACACAATGGAATGTGTGTTGCAGGTCAGAATTCAAGATTTCAGAATGATGTAATCACTTATATTTATGGTACCAAGAGGAGGGTTTCATCTGATGGTTTGTGTGTGGGTTGTTCGATATGAGGTCTGCTTTCTTTAGATTGGTCAGAACGAGTATGTCATTAGGTTATACTTGAGGTCATCAAGGCAAACATCAAAGATCTTATGTTGGGTGATATTGGTATTAGTTGCCAAATAGAGCAAGTGCACAATGAAGATTGGCTTCTTGAAGACCAGATTACTGATAGAAGATTTTTCCACGAACTCTCTATTTTTAGTTTAATCAAGTTAGTCATCATTCAACAATTAGTTGTATGCATGCTCCTTACCTTTCCAATCTTATTTTGTACAAGTTGTTATTTCTCTGAACCTGTGAATGGATTTGCTTAATTAATGGGTTATATGGAGGTAAGGTCCTTGGACCATGAACATAGTAGAAGTTTTGGTTATGTTAGTTTTTTGTTTTTTGCTCAGTCTTGTTTTGGTTTGCTCATTTTGGGCTTGTGCCCGGTTCCCCTTTGCCCATCTACAAGTAGTTCCTCGTCCTTCTACTTTTTTTTTACTCTGCACCCAATGGACTTTAACTAATCTGCCCCAAAGCTTCTGGAGTCCTCTGCATTTTCTACAAAAATATAGTCCCTAGTCAGAGCCAATGTTACTTATGAAATTTTAAATAATAAATCCTAAGGCCCATATAAAAATACTTTGATTTGTGCCTCCATTAAATCCCATGTGTATTTAAATCACGGTTTCGACAAAATTTGTAACTAATCATGGCCCTATCGAGTTCCTTAACTAGGTCGTGAGGTTCTAAAATTCTAGAATCACCAGACCATAACCTTCGGGGTGATATGCTATGTAGTCGAGATATTGGGATTTTGCAAAACTCTAAAACTCCTGACTGATGGTTATTAAGTTCTACTTCTCAACGACCGGACGATTTCATCAGGATACACAACTTTTACGATGTCAGTTCATTAAATAAGTTGCACGGTGCCTTTAAGGAATGCCTTTTCAAATGCTTTGGAATTTCAATTTTAAATGTAACATGATCTTTAAAATCCTCTAAAAGGACAACTCTTAAATAAGGAAGTTGGTGAAACAGATTTCGGAGCAGGTTGGCACATTTCTATTATCCAATAAATGGTCACTTCTCGCCACCAAAATTAAAGAAGCCTGAATGCAAGGAAAGGTAACAACACATTTTAGTTCTAGAATTTTCTCAAGATGGTACTTCCTGGTGAGGTTATAGAATGGGAAGATGAACTTGTTCCTGTCATGCAACTTGATTTGAATTGGCCAGAGGAAGAACAGTTCGACATCATTTCTGAACTACGTTCACTAGCATGGAAAGAGAAGACCAGATATGCCAAGTATAATCAGGTGATCTTCGTTTTAGACAAAGAAGAAGAACATGTTGAATTTCACAATTTGGTCATGGAGATGTAGTTGGAATTGTTTAGGGTTATGGCCCCTCTAGCAATTTAGTAGCATGCATGGATTTTCATGACACGTAATGATAATGTCTTTTCCAGAACCTTTTTTTTCTAGAAGTCTTTTTTACCTTCCAGTCATTTTCAAGACCATTACTTTTGTAATGTAACAATTCTGGTGTGCCTATATATAGACCTCCAAATTCATGAAAATGGGGGGGAAAGAAAGGAAAAAAGGGAAGGTAGTAATTTTGGGTTTTAACACAGTTTTATTGTTACAGAAGGGGATCGACTTTGAGCTTACTTAGAAATATTAAAGAAATAAGGAAATATTTTGAATCTTTGCATTTATTAAAATTTTCTTTAATTGCAACCGAATTGTGCTTCATTTTAATTCTTTAATGTTTATCTATCATATCAAGCTGAGTATGTGATTATTTCTAGGAATTTGAGTCCAAGATAATTCATCTGCTGAAAGAAATTTTCTAACCTTTCTTTTCTTATTTCTCATTGTGGATTTAAGAAAAATGAGTATTGTATCGTTTGTTTACATTAATCTCTTTCCAAATTGGCTTATCACATTTACTTTCATGGATATGGGTAAATGTTTGTGACCCTTTTTTGCTTTCTGGTTAAAAGTATACCTAGTTTTCTTATTCATTGTATATCATTCAGAGGTAGTTGGGCCTTGTAAAATAAGAAAAGAGCATTTGGAAATGCCATTGCAAGTGACTCAATTGCTGGTGATGTTTGTTCTTCTATTCGTGCAATTTGAATCATTTTTTGCATTAGGACAAATCTGCCAACCAATAGTGCATCATAAATGTAGTTAGTCGATAACATGAAAATCATATTCATCATATATCATTTGCATCATCAAAATATTTGAAAAGTAATATCATTGTAATGCATATTCATACATTTCATTCATCCATTGAACATATTAAAGTCATAATCTTGCATTTAGAATCATATTTACTCATAAAAGTAAAAGTAATCTGGTAATTCATAAACAGGGCATGTAACACTTGGCCCTAGCATTTGAGTAGGTCTAGATATCTAGAAGTGTTAAGCCTCTGTGGCCATCTTGGATGTTTGATGTTGAAATTGTAAATAAACATATGAAATCACATTATAGTCATTCAACCTAAAACAAGAACATATAATAGGACAAATTCATAAAATAATAATATTTCTACTTTCCTCTAATTAATATAAAATTTATTTGTCAAAACATGTATGTATGGCAATAAGTTGTCTTCAAAACATGGAGAAGTTTGACTTTTAAGATGATATCAAGGTAGAATAAAGAATGGTTGGTCCAATTTAATGTATTTTGTATTCTTTATATTTTATCCTTTAGTTTATTTAACAAGCCAAATCCCAACACCCATTTCTCATAGTACTTTGATAGGAAGGCTTGAGAATTGTTTGGTTCATGGAACTTTAAAATTTCCTATGATTAATGTATTTATCAAACTATGAATTAAGTATTCAATGTCTCAATCAATATCTTTATCTAATTTTGATTATGTATTCAATCTAAACTAAATACTTGTGCCAGTAACTTAAACTAGGATTGTTACATATGATTCTAAGGTTGTTTATGAATTTTGAATGTTGAATGTTAGGAGTGTGAATATAAGCGCGTGTTCAAAACTTAGCTAACAATTCATAAATATTTGAATAATTTGATTTAATCCAACATGTAGAATTTTATATTTAAATTCATGTTTAATTTTATCCTTTTTGATATTGATATATTTTGATTTAAGTGTCTAGATCACATGTGACATGAAGATCCAAATTGCTACGACCCCACTAGGCTGCAAGTGGAAAAGACCAAAAAAGTTATATGTCTATGTGTGTGTGTGTGTGTGTTTAAGTGTTTTCTTGCTTAATAATTTAGTTTTTATGGTACGAAGTAAATTTTAAAGTAACTAGGGTTTATAATTGTTGAAGAGACCATATGAAATTTTATTGATTGTCAAGGAGTTAACTTATTATATATTTCTCTAAAAGAAAATCTAATTTCTAATGTTATGTTTTGTGTTGAACAAATCAATCAAATAATTAAATATTATACATGTAATAGGCCTCATAACACACTATTATGAAGGTAATGAAATATAAAAAGGGTATACTATTTATTTATGATTAAACAAGTATTAAATAAAGTAAACAACCATCACTTATATATAATTTAAATAATAATTAGCAATATCAAATTATATTTCATTTAAAAGAACTTAATAACATATAAATAATTATTTTTTGTACAACATACACATATATAATTTTTTTGTATTAAAGATAGAGCAAAACACTTTATACACTTTTTTTTGATGCATTATGCATCATATGAGAGACACCATCTATTGATTACATTGTTCATCAAATTACTTCTATCTAGCAGCATAATATAACCTATGTTCTATAAACTTTTCCAATTGTTGATTACATCCTTCAAAAATAGACTAGATTCTTCTATAGCATATGGAACACTACTAATAGTAAAATATTTGAATAACATTCTCAGAATTAGCATTCAACCCTGCTTTCAACATAAGTTTCCCATTCTGCCCATCCAATTGGGGGGTCATTGTTTGAGAGGTCTTCATTAGAATGGATATCTTCAACAACAAAGTTAGAGCCTTCATTGATATGGAATCTATTGTTTTGTTTTTCCTTCTTATTTTTATTCTCATTTTCTTTATTGTAGTTCTTAAAGAGTTCTATCATTCATTTTAGAAGGGGAATGCTTTCCTCATTGAAGTATCAAGTGTTCCCATATCTAATTTCTTCATTGTTCACTCAAACCAAGCTATCTTTTAACAACCTTAGGAATTTGTGCCTTGAAATTTCTAATGTTATAGTTACATGCACAACAACATTGTGAAAAATGAGATTTTTTGTGAAACTTAGAAAGCGATCTCTTGACACCCTACATTTTTTCCTCATTCAAGTTTTAATCCAAATTTTCTATAAATTTTCATTGGTAAGTATTAGCCAGAATAGATTGCATTCTTTATCTAGACCCTCCACATTACCAAGTAAAATTTCAATCCATTTTATGTTACATTTCCTACCTTTGAGATTAAAACAAAATAAGTTCCAAGTCTCTTTTACATAAAGACATTCAAAGAAAATATGCTTAGCAATCTTAGGTTGTATACAAGAGTTGCACAAGTCAATATCAGAATGATTAATTTTATAAGGTAACTTTTGAAGAATTAATAACCATTTGAAGCAAGCTTTTTTTGGCTCAATGCAATTATACTAGTTTTTCATGAATACATTTTTCCACTTTCTATTAGATAAAAAGATATTCCATTTCTGGTTAATAAAATCAAACATAGCATTATTGTTGCTTAAAGATTTATAAATTATTCTTGAATTTACCTTATGAATAAGTGTACCATCATTCCATTTGAACAGTTTAAAATAGTCTTTTTCTTCATTGCAAACTTTAGGTAGTTGAAGCACCTCACAACCTCCTCTAAGTATGGAGTATGTTCTCCAATTAGAGGGGGGGAGGCTATATTTGCTACTTACCAAAGAAAATAATACTAAAGTGAATATTAAAAACGATAGAGGGAGAAAATGACAGATGTAGAAAGGGATGGAAAAAGAAGAAAAAGGAATGCAACAGTTAGAGAAAGAAATGCAAGACGAAGATTACAAACAACAATAGAACAATTATATGTAGAAAGTAGACAAGAAGAAAATACACACACCAAATCCAAATGGATTTTAATTGTCACTAATTTCAAAAAAATATAACTGGTATTTTTGTAATCACTTAGATTCCTACCATTCACCAATAGTTTGTTACATTTGCAAAGAAAGTTACAATGGAATCAAAGTTGTTTGCATTTCAAAAGGTACTATATGCACAAGATGTAATCGAGAGAGAGGAATAAATAGATTCTCAACTATAAATAATATGAATCCTAGACCCCAACCAATTGAACTGACAAGCCTCACACAAATATAAAAAGTGTTAATTTCACATGTAAGTCCAATTTTACAAGTTACACATGTAAGAGGTGGTCAATACAAATATAGAGGACACACAATAAGCTTTCCACAATATATTAAACAAATACCAAATATATTACCACATTGTATTGAAGATTTTCCAATCAATATAGTTTGAAGGAAATATCAATGTGGCACATGTTACCACTTCACAGTGAACAAGGACTGTGCTTATACAACACTCAAGTACAAAACCATCCACAAAAATTTGTACTCAAATGTCACAATCAATGGAAATTCTCTTGATTCTTTACCTGAAAAATTCATATCAAAATATTTTTGAACTTAAGACTGTGCATATAAAATTTCAATAAGATACAAATGATATATCTTATGTTGGACCAATGGTAGAGGATAATGAAGGTAATATCCTTGAACATACTACATTTATGGTTGCTTGACCTCCTAGTGCACAAAAAGAGATGGACTTAATCCATGCATTGATGAAAAACCCAAACACAGATCTAATGAAATTAATTGACTAGCCAAAAATTGTTGTACATGACAAATACTATTGGAATAGATATGAGTGGAAACATCAAGGGTCAACACATGTACATGGATTTTTATGGATAAATGGAGCACCAAACATGGATACTATTGATTAGTCAAATGAAGAACAAAAAATTGTCGTTGAAAGATATTTCAACTTGATTGTTCATCTATGGAATCCAAGACATGATACCCATGAACGAAACGTACAGGTAGAAAAATAAGTTTGCATATCATTACCACAATTATAGATGTTTTTGCATTCCAAAAAATATAACAAATTAATTAATTGTAATTAATATTGCAGGCATTCCAAAATTGTACTATGAATCCATGTCTTAAAAACACAAGACAACTTAAACAAACAGATTTTTAGAAGGACTAAGAAGAGATAAAAGACAGTACAAAGACATACAATGTGTAGAGAGGGTGCATGACTAAAAAAAGGGAGGACAAATGGTTTGTAGGTAATCATTTCTACAAAAATGATTCAATTTATTGTTTAACAAATGCACTTCTTATTGTTTAGAAAATGTACTTCTCTAATGCATTAATTTAATATGAATTTATGTTAATGATATAACTTATAGGTACAATGCTCCATTGCCACTAAATTTCCAAGAAGCGAAATATATGAAGATATAGACACTAATGAAAAAAAATGACCCTACTAGAAACAATGATAGACTTAATTCACACAATCGCTACATTTTGCAACTCTGGAGAGAAAATATAAATTGGAAACATGTTCTATCAAAACATGTTGTTATTAAATATATTGCTAAGTATGTAGCAAAATCATAGAAAAGCTCTAAAATATACCAACAAATGTTAATATGTCCACCAGACATAGAAAATCCAAATGATCTAGTTGATTGAAAGTAGTATAAGATTTATAAATCTAAATCTATCAACTAAGGTTTTCAAATGTGTATTGTTGCACGCTAAACATAAAAATGAATAATAAACAATATATTTCATTGATGCATATAGAAATAGGCCTACTAGTATGGAATCTATCTCATTAATTAATGTGGAAAAACCATGGATAATAATCCTAAACAAAAAGTAGAAAAAAAATGGAATGCAAGAAAAACAACTATTGTGAGAGTATTTCCTAGATTTCTAGCTATTCTTACATGTGAATCAAAAAAATGGTTTGAATTTTGCCTCTTAGAACTGTTACTCTATAAACTATTTCATGATATTCAAAGAGATATTGGTCATAACAATGATGCAATGAATGGGCAGTGGCAAAACATCCTTGGCAGTTGCTCTCTACGGGATCCTCAAGTGAAAAGCATGTTAACCCCATATTTTACATTTTATTCCCAAATTAGGGAATTTTGTTTAGTAGATTTTCATCTTGGCTTAGCTTTAATAGAAATTTTATTGGAAAATGAGGTACTTTAGATCTATCCTTTCTTAGCCCAAGTGTTGGGAAATCTCTGGGATTTGCTACTAAGGAAAATTCAAAAGTTAAGTATTCTAGCCAGAGAAGATATTGCATTACTCTGCAGGATAAAGGTCAGTTTTAAAACATCAATAATACCCACAAACTTATCCATTTCAGAAGGAGATATTTTAGCTTTAGTTGGTTTTTATTTCGATGTTTTGGTAATGTTTCAACTTTGCTATAACATGAAATCCTTGATTAGATTAGGGGACTTGTGATTCTGATGTAGGAAAGCCTCTACTTCTACAAAAAAATTTCCAATACCCTATTACTACAATTTAACACTTAAAATTAGATATCGAAACAAATACAATAGAACATAAAGAGGAAAATCATGGTAATCACATCCAACCAAAATGAAATACAATGAATATCTTGTTCACTTTCAAGAAAAACAACTTTACATATCCTCTAACTCCCATCAATACTAATTCAAAAAGTTATACAACCATACAAAGGCATTAGACTAACATTAGACTTCTAATAAAATATACTCATTTAACAATTAGATTATACTAAAGATGAAACTTTTTCCCTTTTCCCCTAAAGAATAGGGTAGTTCAAAACAAACTGTTATTATTAGAAAAACAATTCCCTCCAATTTCTCCACTAGGCTAACAATATGAGTGTAGACGTCCAATTTGATCACTTCCATATGATCAAACACGTCTCCTTAGTCATCCGGCTATTTATCCCCTTTGTTAATATTAATTAAACCATTTGTTTAATTAATACCTTGCATTTTACATAAAGGTCATAAAGTATTTAATTTAATAAATACTTTACCCCTCTTCCTCCTCTAAATTAAATAAATACACCATTTTATTTAATTTAGTCATATTCCCCTTTTGGAATTAAAATTCATTTTTTAATTCCTCTTTTCTCTCTCATGGTCACATCCTCCAACTTTTGCAAGTTGGTCTCTAATCCATCTTAATTCCTTCATCTTCTTATAATTAACTAGGGTTAGCATGTGCACACCCTTAATCATCATTAGGGTCACATCCTCCATAATCTCCCACTTGCTTCTAATGAGTCATTAGTCCATCTAATTGAGTACTTGCACAACCTTAATCATATGGTTAGTACAACCTAATCCTCCTCCCATTTATGGCATGTGTCCTTAAGTCAACCTTATTAAAGGCTTTCTCCTTTTGGGCAAGGCACTCCACTTCCCCATGTGAATTTTTAATTCACCTTTTAATCCCCCAATGCACCCAAAATGAATTTTTAATTCCTTCACTTCTTCCCACATGTCCTTCACTTATTATTTATTCTTTCCCATCTCCCTATGAGAATATTTGAGGATTTTTTAATTCCTCACATGTCCTCTCACCCACATGGGGACAAGGACCTCCTTTATGAGGAGATCTTGTCCAATCCCAAGGTACTTTGTACCCCCCTCCATGTCATGTACGTCTCTTACACCTCATGTCCATCTCATCTTTCTTAAGCCTCTCCCCATGCCACATATCAAGATGTGAGGGCTTGTGAGTTTTCAACTCACCTTGGCCCTACATCTTGATCATTGGTAGCTCAATCTTGGCCATCCATCTCTTCTAGGAATTCTCAAAATTCCTATAAATACCCCCTCTTTTCTCTCATTTGGGGGGAGATCATTTTGCTAGCCAAACTCTTACAATTTTATTTTTCAACCTACACTTATCCATTTTCATGTTTTCATCCATTTGCACTCATCCTCACATCATCATTTAGCTTGCATCTTGTGCCATCCAAGGAGCATACACATCAAAGATCGAAGGGCCAACCAAAGGATCAATTCGACATAAGGTATAAAGTTTTATTTGTTGCTTTTATTTTGTGTTGATTCTAACTTAGGCTAATCTTGAGGTGTAGGTTGTTTTGGTGTTTATTTGCACTCTTTAGTTTTCTGCTCATTTTCTAACACATATATTCAACCTATCACATTTCTGGCACACCCGGTGGGACCCACAAATGGGTCTCTTTCTTTCACGTTTGCTATTTTTTGCATTTTTACAGGTCCAGGTTACAGAGTGGCGGACCTGTCCTTACAGAGTGGCAGACCTGTCCTTCCGGTGGCAGACCTGTCCCTCCGGTGGTGGACCTATCCTACTTTGGTAGACCTGTCCTTACAGAGTGGCGGACCTGTCCTCACAGAGTGGCAGACCTGTCCTCATAGAGTGGCGGACCTGTCCTCACAAAGTGGCAGACCTGACCTCCTGAAGGTGAAATTTCAAGTTTTTTCTGATTGTCTTTTGGTAAATTAGGCACATAGTTTAATTAGAGGGGTCAATAAACTTTGTTTGACGTGCTTGTGGAAGGCTATTTGACGTATCCAATCCCCTTGTGCCATTTGGCGATCCTGGGTGATGAGAAATCGTAGCTTTCCAAGTCCTTTGAGTCATCCCATTTTTCATTTTCTTAGTGGGACCTGCTTGGGGATTTCATCACCCCAAGGAACGATTCCAACCATGCGTATCGGCAGGGTTTATAAAGGGGGGAGAGTGAAAGCTGTACCTCAATCCAACCATGTTGTAATTGGCGAAGCGTCGGGATGATATGAAGAGTTGGTCCGAGCCTTTAGTATCTCGCTAAGGTTCTCGATTCACACTTGTAACGGGTTGGTGTTCACGGTTTGGGCCTCATATATCGGGTGTATATCGATGACTCCTTAGCAACCATGTGCATCCTGGAGTAGAAGACTTTGTTGACCATACCCATTTCTACTAATCTTAGGGTTGTGCTATTTGAATTGTCTTTCTCGTGCAAAACCAGTCATTTTCAGTTTGGCCAAATCTTTTATGATTGCTATATTTTGGGTCCTTTGCCTTACTTGTCCATCAAAAAAATCAAGCTTCAAACTTATCATTTGGAAAACTTGACCTTATCCTTTGGCGGACCTGACCACATGCTGTGGCAGACCTGACCTTATGTTGTGGCGGACTTGACCACATGCTGTGGCGGACCTGACCTAATGCTGGGGTGGACCTGACCTTATGCTCTGGCGGACCTAACCACATGCTGTGGTGGACCTGACCTAATGTTGTGGTAGACCTGAGCTTATGCTGTGGCGAACCTAACCTCATGCTGTGGTGGACCTGACCTTATGCTGTGGTGGACCTGACCTTTGGTTAGCCTATATTATCACTTGGCATCCCTTGTCCCTCCGTTTTGAACAATAATTCGACCATTCACCATCCTAAAAGAACATCTGAACGTCCGTTCCAAGTCTTCATCCCCCCGTTCTGAGAGTCATTCATTCTAAACACTCTTTCACTTGTTCCGAGCTCTTGTTCCTTTGTTCTGAGAGCCATTCAGCTATCTTGAGATGCTCCCCATCCGTCCTAAATCCACTTTCATCTCTGATCTCCATTATTCCATATAAGCCTTGTTGGAGTTGTCATCCACGTTGACCTAGGTGTTCATCCCTAATCACAATCATCGTAACTGAATTAGGATTGCTATCCGTCTTAGGTCAGTCATCCTTCTCGACCCAATCAATCCGCTCTATCTCAAGTTGGATTTGGTGTCGTTATCATACATCTACCCGTCAA
The DNA here is from genome assembly GCA_007258455.2 of Sequoia sempervirens. Lineage (NCBI taxonomy): Eukaryota > Viridiplantae > Streptophyta > Pinopsida > Cupressales > Cupressaceae > Sequoia > Sequoia sempervirens. Next base: position 35,721 of record VDFB02087032.1, on the reverse strand, counting down.
TCAAACACCTAGTGTTACCCAGGATCCTTCTTAAACTCGGTTGTGGGTTTTGGTCTTCATCATATTTATCATCAAATCAATCTTAATAATCAGATCAATCCAACCCCCACATCATCAAATCTATCCAGATCAAAATCCGAAACCTAGACTAATCTAGTGTCTACCAATCAACCCAATCCGATTTCATCAAATCAATCCACGTCGGTCTGACCGATCATCATCAGCTAATCTCCCATCAAATTGAATTCAATCTTTCATCATCCAGGTCTTTCTAATATCTTGATCCATCTCATCATCTTGCATGCCTGTTCAGACTCGATCACAGGCAAAGAAAATGGCCGACCAACAAGCCCTGAATGCCCAATCAAACAACCCTCAAGATCCCAACAACACAATGAACATTTCATTAGATCCTAACTATGGCGCTAACATCCCTCACGATCCCCACAATGGTACCTCATTGCAATCCAACGTGGATGGTCAAAACACGTCACCACCTGGGGAGGAAAACATGGCTGAACAACCTGAGCTCACATTCGAGGAACACTTCAGTAACCCTGTCAATGCACAAATGATAGAATGCCTTCTCGAAAAACATGGCAACAAAATCTTGGCTCACTTGATTGACAAAGGTGTCAAGCTACCGTCAGGCGTCGACTTATCCAAGTATGGTACCTCCACATCTAATGTACCCCAAGGTTCACATGACATCCCCAGTAGCTCGTATGTCCCCAACGTTCCTTCCGTAGAAGGTTGGCATCAACCTGAATTTGGCAACACTATCCTGTATCCCGTTGGCAATCCCACACATCCCACCATCTTGGTCATAGGAACACCCCAAACCATTGATCCCAATGATCCTTTCACCTTTGGCATGCTGCAAAACATCCCACAACCGCAACCACTAATGCTACCACCACCATTCCCCTCAAACCCGCCTCCTGTGAACACTAGGGGCAGCCCTTTCGCTACCTTTCCCCCACCTCCTGGGGCTACAAATCCTCCACCATCGTCATTCGTACCCCAACAACCGTCCCAATCCAACATCCCTCCACCATCATCATTCGTATCCCAACAACCTCCCCAATCCTATGCTCCCACTAGTGCTCAACAACCTCCCTCGCAAAACATCTCAACCGCACCTTGACCTCAACAATAACCATTGGTCAATCCCCTATTTTCAACACAACCATCACAGCATCAACCATGAGGAAATCAACCTTGGCCTTTAGTCCCGGCCATATCTCCATTCCTTGCATCCATCTTACGCCCACAAGCGCAACCACCATATAACATCCCATCTCGTCCAACACAGCCACCAACAATGTACCAACAATCACCCCATCATTACAATTATTACGGTCAGCAACAATATCAACAACAACCATCTTATGTGACCTCGCAACAGTCACACCAGCATCCCCAATATCCACAAACCAATCAACAACACCTTCTCCATACTTCCCAATAGTACGCCACCCACAACTACCCAACCAATCCATATCCCACCTCGCAACAACAACCTCTTTATCAACAAGGTCCCTTGGTGCATCAACAGGGGATACTACCTCCTCATTATCCATATGCCCATCTCCTAACATCATCTCAGAATCCACAATCGTCCTGCCATCAATACCCATCCAACACACCGGCCAATGCAGACATACTAGAAATCAAAGCCGCTCTGAAAGATCTTCAGGCAGGGACTGGCAAACAATCATTCAAGTTCGAAGATATATGTCCATATCCGTTTGATCCCTCCATCTCATTGATTCCCTTCCCCAAACATTTTGAAATGCCAAAGTTTGACAAATATAAGGGGAACAAAGATCCTAAGGCCCACTTACAGGAGTTTTACTCCCAGTGTCAAGAAGTTATCCACAATGACAACTATCTCTTGCGCCTGTTCCCCCGGAGTCTGGCAAGCAACGCCCTAGGGTGGTTCATGACCCTCGAAAAGGGATCCATAAAATCTTTTGCAGATCTGTCAGAAAATTTTGTCTCCTACTTCTCCTTCAATTTGGAGAAAGACACTGATACCTTGGATCTCCTCAAAGAGAAACAACGTGAAGAGGAGACCTTTAATAACTACCTCCAAAGGTGGCATGCCCTATCAAGCCGAATGAAAACCCCTTTGAAAGAAAAGGACATGGTCACCCTCTTCATGGAGAACTCTCATCCCGACATGGCTCATAACTTCAGATTACATTATGTCACCACTTTCGCGGAGGTAGTAGAGAAGGGATCCATCCTTGAGCGTGCCCTTGTTGCTAAGGGGCACATCAAAATATATAATCAAGATAAGGAAAGGTCATTCAATGACAAGCCACATTTTTGGAACAAGAACAAAAACATAGTAAATGATGGTGTCACTGATACTAAACATGTCCACGTGGCCAACACATCCCAGAGACAGCAACAATCCATACCCAATGCCATATCTTTACCGCAGGGGACACCCCGTCCTCCCCAATAGTCCAATCAAAATAACCAAGGGAACGCTAAACGCCAGTATGCTCAACTAGGAGAACCTCTGAGCGTCGTCTTCAATAAGTTGTTACAGATCAACTATCCGATCATGTACCCCATCACCAAGCCACTCGACGAATCCAAACCTAAACCCGCATGGTTTAAGGAAAATGAATATTGCAAATTCCATAAGATCAAAGGACACTCTTTGAATAAGTGTCAGGGTCTGAAAAACTACATCCAAGATCTCATAGATCGAGGTGATATCAAGGTGGACCCCAGCCAAGCTTTGTCGTCCAATGTTCAGTTATAGATATATCAAAACGCCTTTCCAAACCATAATCAAGGCTCGAGCACCTCCAACAGTAATCCTCAAAACAACAGCACAAATAACGTGAGCTATAAGAATGTACCCCTCAATTACGAGGGTATTATTCATTACATTGAGCAGGTAGAACCTCGTGTATCCATGATACATGTCAAAGCCAAAGAACCTCAGTGTGTTGTTACTACACGACGAGCCCACATCACTATCCCTGCGGCCCCCGCACTCAACCAATCAACTCTTGTAAACTCTCAGTACAACATCCTTGATCACTTAGGAAAGACCCCCGCACATATCTCCATTTTGGATTTACTTAAGTCTTCCCCTGTGCATCAAGAAATCCTCAACAGAGCCCTACAGGAAACCCATGTGCCTAATAATATTGATCCTACACAGTTCCAAGCCTTGGTAGGACACTTAGCTTCATCTCACCAACTGCACTTTAGCCAAAACGATATGCCAAACATTGATGTCAATCACAATCGCCCCTTACATATTGAAGTCGTGGTTGCTTGTCATAAAATAAAAAGAGTCTTGGTAGATAATGGCTCTGCCCTCAACTTGTGCACTCTAAAATTCATAAAAAAGGTCGGGTATACTCAAGCGGATTTAAGTAATCAGATCATCACAATCAAGGCGTATGATAATGCAGAAAGGAATTCAGAAGGGATCATCAATCTCCTGGTCCAAGTGGGACCTATGGTTCAGTACATTACCTATCATGTCCTTGATTTGGACTTGCCATATAATCTCCTCCTCGGCCATCCATGGCTCCATGCTATGCAAGCTATCCCCTCCACTTACCATTAATGCCTAAAATTCCCAGTCAACGGACAAGAAGTCACCATCTATGCCGACCCCCAACCATTTGAATATTGCCATGCTTTAGAAGCATCATTTCCCCATTTACATTATTGTCTTGGGGTTGAAATGGGGGCATCCTAGTCATCATCCGCTAATCCACCCTCCACTACAATAGCCACTCCATCCTCCACCACTGATCCTATAGTCACCAAAGTCCAGATCATTGATAAAGGGTGTGGTGAATACAAAATGCATACTGCTCTCAATGTAGCAACCATGCCGCTATCACCGCACGAGTATGGTCAACCTTCACATGATACCCCAAAGGAAGACAAGACTATCACCTTCAGTGGTAAAAACATCCCTACCACCACTTTTAGATTGCCAAGTATCAAGATAGATGCACCAGAAGAGGACATAAGCCAATGGGTCTACCAAGAAGAACCCCAGCCAAAAACTCCTCTAAAGGAATACTTTCAAGAAAAGTACCCCTGGCCAACAAAGTTCATGGAAAAACATAACTATCAAGGTAGGGGCCTAGGAAAAAAAGAACAAGGGCGGTTGCAACCCATTGATACATCTCAGCTACCAAAAAACATAGGCATTAGGTATGATAGAAAGCAGAAAGGCCCCGAAGCATTGTCTAATACCTCCAATAGTGTTGCTGTGGACAAGGGCTTATTGGAAGACATACCCGAGGAGGAATCCATCATACATGTGTACGATGATGTCGATCACACTGACCTATCATCCATGTTTGAATGCTTATCCGTCTGCACTATTAGCTTATCCCTTTGTCACCCTGAGCTTATTGATTGGGACCTACGTAATAGCACACCTGTCAGTATGTCTGCGGATACATATGTCAACCTTATGGGATTGGGGGAGGATGAACACTCCAGTCGCAAAAATAAGAACAAGAAAAGTAACAAGTGTTCATCTAGTGAAAACCTCCCTGAGGCACTTCTTGACCATGAAAAAGTAAAAATAAAGGACGCATCTGATGGCGAAAACCTCGAAGAGGCGCTGGAAGATGGAGATGTTCATCTTCCCCTTATAGGAACTTAGTTGTCGGCCCGATCGTCTATCCTAATTGAAGAGACTCAAGAAGTTAATCTGGGAACTGATGAAAGTCCTAAAATTACCTATGTAGCTAAGTCACTCTCAGAGCAAGAGTATCCAGTCATCGTGCAGCTACTCCAAGAGGGAATCATTAACTTTGCTTGGTCATACTCAGACATGCCAGGCTTAGACCCTGCCTTAGTGGTTCATCACTTAGACATTCGCCCAGATGCCAAACCTGTCAAACAAAAGCTCTGCAAGATGCATCCGCAAGTCGTGTTGTTAGTCAAGAAGGAATTGGAGAAGTTACTAGAGGTAGGTTTTATCAGACCGATTGACTACTCTGAGTGGATCTCCAATATAGTACCAGTTTCCAAACCAAATGGAGACATTCGCATCTGCACAGACTTCAGGGATCTTAACAAAGCTTTCCCAAAAGATGACTTCCCCCTGCCTAACATTGACATGTTGGTCGACCTGACAACATGACATGAGATGTTATCCCTTATGGATGGCTTCTCCGGTTATAACTAGATCCACATCACACCTGAGGATCAACATAAGACCGCCTTCACAACACCTTGGGGCACTTTCTGTTACAATGTTATGCCCTTTGGTCTCAAAAATGCAGGGGCAACATATCAGAGGGCCATGAAAGTCATCTTCCATGACCTCATACATATCATCATGGAGGACTATGTCGACGACCTATTAGGAAAATCCATAACATGAGTAGAGCATCTTGCCATCCTGAAAAAGATATTTGAGTAGTTAGAGCATTACAAGTTGTGGCTAAATCCAAAAAAGTGTGTCTTTTGGGTTACATCGGGAAAATTGTTGGGTTTTATAGTCTCCCGAAGAGGTATTGAAGTTGATCCCATGAAGGTAAAGGCTATCCTAGAGATGCCACCTCCACGCAATCTCAAACAGTTAAGAAGCATCCAGGGGAAGATGCAGTCCATCTGTCGATTCATAGCCTAGCTGGCAGATAAGTGCCATCCATTCACTCATCTCCTAAAAAAAGATTCCACCTTCCGATGGAACCAGCAGTGTCAGATGGGCTTCAATAAAATTAAGGAATATTTAGCTCATCCACCGATATTGATGCCACCTATTCCCGGTAAACCCCTCTTGCTTTACATCTCCGCCACTTCAGTCACGCTGGGGGCATTGTTGGCACAACATGATGAGTCGTCGAAAGAGAGGGCAATCTACTACATCAGTCAGACATTGGTTGGCTACGAGCTAAACTACTCCCCCATGGAAAAATCCTTCCTTGCACTCGTCTTCAGCACCTAGAAGCTCTAACATTACATGCTTAGCCATCCAGTTAAATTAATTGCCAAAATTGATCCATTGAAGTATCTGTTATCTAGAACCACTCTGACTAGTCGCATGGCTAAGTGGGTCATGCTCCTCAGTGAATTCGACATAGAATATGTGGACCACAAGGCTATTAAAGGACAGATAATCACAGATCAGTTAGCAAAATCTCCTTTAGTTGATACTCATCCATTGATAAAAGATTTCCCTGATGAAGAAGTCTTCTCCGTTGATGAGACCCCCACATGGACACTGTATTCTGATGGATCATATACACACAATGGATCGGGGGCAAGAATTTTATTAGTTACCCCTTAGGGTGACTACATTCCAAAGTCATTCAGGATAGCATTCCCATGTACCAACAATATGGTAGAATATGAAGCTCTCCTCACCAGCCTCAAAATTGCAAAACAGTGGCACATAACCCAATTGAAAGTCTTTGGTGATTCTTTGCTAGTCATTAGACAATTTAATGATGAGTTCCTAACCAAGGATGATAAGCTATTACCCTACAAGTGCATGGTGGATGATTTCAAGAAATATTTCACCTCTATACAATTTGAATAGATTACCAGGGTACGAAACAAAGCAGCTGATGCGATGGCCACTATTGGCTCCCTGCTGGACATGCCCAAAGACCGAACAGAATGCAAGTTTCTTGTAGAACAACTTTTAATCCCAGCATATGATATCCCTGAGACTGACATGGTGTGCAAAATTGTGGGTCCCACCTCCCCATGGTACCAAGACATCTACACCTACCTCCATGATAACATTATGCCCCCAGATCTTACACGTAATCAATGCAAATCCTTCGTTCATCGCTCTTCCCGATACGTCATCATTGGTGATACGCTTTATCATCGCGGGTATGATGGAATCCTCCTTAGATTTCTAAATGAGATCGAAGCTCATGCCACACTAACGGAGGTACATGGCAGTGTTTTTGGAGCACATTCAAATGGTATGGCTCTAGCCAAAAGGATCCTACGAGCTGGATATTATTGGCCTACATTGGAACACGATGCTTGTGAGTTTGTGAAGAAGTGTTTTCCATGCCAACATGCAGATTTAATTCATGCCCCAGCACAAGATCTTTAGCCCCTCTTGGCACCATGGCCATTTTCTCAATGGGGTTTCAACTTGATTGGCAAGATTTACCCACCATCATTCGATGGCCATACATTTATAATTACTACCACTGAGTATTTCATCAAGTGGGTGGAGGCAATGCCCCTTTCACAAATCACCGGCACTTAGATTTCCAAATTCATCCTTTACCATATTCTCTACAGATATGGTACCCCATCCACCATCCTCTCTAACAACGGAAATCCCTTCAAAAACCAAGCCATAAAACACCTTTGTGACACCTTCCATATCCAGCACCATTGGTCAACGCCTTATTACCCTCAGGGTAATGGTCAGGCAGAAGCGACCAAAAAAACCCTTATCCGTATTCTCAAAAAGGTTGTCAATAACACTGGATGAGACTGGCACCTCCATATTCATCCTGCCCTCTGGGCATATTGCACATCCATCCACACCCCGACAGGCGCCACCCCCTACTCTTTAGTGTATGGTGATGAAACCATCTTTCCAATTGAAGTTGAACTTCCATCATTGAGGATCTCTCTGAAGAATCTTATCAGTAAAGAGGATGCTCGTGTTGCACGACTTGCACAGCTGGAATTACTGGATGAACGAAGAATAAAAGCCTATGATCATCTGCAAGCATACCAAAATCACCTCAAACGTAATTACAACAAGAAGGTTCATCCTCGACAATTCTAGGTGGGCGAGCTTATCCTTAAGGATAACTAGCACACTTAGCAAGACTGAGACAAGAATGGAAAATTTGAGGCAAATTGGTGGGACCCTATATCATAGCCACTAAATATGGATCTGGGGCATATAGGTTGACTACTCTTGAAGGAGAATCCCTTGACGAACCCATCAATATCATGCATCTAAAGAAGTTCTATGCCTAAATCTACTCGGTTACCCCACCTAAGCAAAAATAAAAAAATCCAAAAAAATCCAAAAATCCAAAAAAAATCCAAAAAAAAATAGTAAAGAGAAATAAATCTGTCCTATGGTGAAAACCACCTTTTCGTGGCACCTTGGATAAGTATGGATGGTGAAAACCTGCTAGTAGGCGTCATCCATAGTGGGCTTAATCATTATCTACCTGACATCCTAGGTATTTTATGCTTTCATCCGCACTATTGTCCTCACCCATCTCATCCTAGGCCGCTTGGTAAATATTGATTGAGCATTGGACGACCCATCTAGCCTATCCCCCATTCTTGAGCTTTTCAGTATCCCACTCTGAGCTTATGTCATTCGTTCCCTTCGTTGTTTTGTTCGTGTCATCAGGTAGGATCATCCATCGTGTCGGTCTTCACCTAGGTCCCATCCTGTCGCGTCTGTCAGTCGAACTACATTGCCCCTGCACTGTCACGTAGGCAAGGTTGGTCATTTGATTCACCCTTGGGGTATTTTTCCATCATCATCAGTCACCATTTGTCTTCTTTTCTCTTTATCCATGGTTTTTTCTGGAACTATGAGGGCTCTGCACTTTCACGTAGGCAAGGCTAATCTATGATCGGCCCCTGAGCCCCTAGGTTTGTAGGTTATGTCAGTCTTT
>VDFB02087032.1:0-25852 GCA_007258455.2 Sequoia sempervirens | reverse complement strand
CTCTGTCTGTCGCTTGTCCTCTGGTAGTCTGGGCTGTCTCTTGTCTAACCTCCTCCCCTTTGGCCCCGCTGGCCTCGCCCTGTATACCCTGTGGCTCCCCTCCTCGGGCTCTCGACCTCCTCTCCTATTGATCCCACCCTTGGGCTCTCGGCCTCCTCTCCACCACCTCATCATCCTCATCCTCCACCCCCTCCTCAGCCTCATCCTCCGCCACCTCCTCAGCTTCAGCCTCTCCCACCTCTCTGTCTCCTCCTCGACCCCTCTGTTGTCGTCTCCACCTCTGACCTCCTATCACCTGCTCTTGTGCCCCTCATCCTCCTCTGTGTCCTCTCGGTAGTCTCCACAATCGCCTCTCATCCTCTGATCCAAATCCTTGTGCCTCCTCGATCGGCACTGCTGGTGTAATCCACTCAGGTGGATGTTGCCCGAACCACTCATCATACCACCCCGTCGTCCTTGCGTCCCGCGGCCCCTCTCACCTATCAGGATAAGGTCTGAACACCAGTCTCTCAATATCACTCCATACACTGCGCAAATCCAGCACTACTCTGCATGGCCGCTCCCGTGTCTGTCGTGCAAATGTCACTCGGCCTGCCAGAATATCCTGTCTCACTCCGAACTGCCTCGTCACCCAATCCGGTCGATGCAACTCCACTACTCGTGGCCTGCTCCCAATCATGTAACATCGCATAAAGAAGTAACCACTATGCAACCCCTCCTCCCTCGACCACCCCCTGAATCACCGCATCATGTATGGCCTCCACACTATATCCACTACCCGCACATCATCAAACTGTCTCCTCCACATGTCTACCTCTTGCACCTCTTGCACCTCTTGGTTCTGCAGTATAGCCCCTACCTCTGCTCCCCACCACCATGCTATGGGCTCCCTCTCATCATGCTCACCAACTCTCACTATAATTGCCCTGGCAACACGGATATGCTCCTAGGCCCATACCTATAGTAGTGTGACATTTGTCACACTCAGCTGTCTCCTATAACAAATCACGTGCATGTCTCGCTATAGCTGGGCTAACATGCACGTCCCCCACGCAAATTGTCCCTCCCAGCCCTCAATGATGTGCTGAATCACCTCGACCATCCTCATGTGAAGAAACTGACCACTCTGGTCCGACAACAGTATACCACTAATCAACCCTGCCAGGTACAGTGATAGTACTGGTACCCTGCACAACACCATCCTATCCACATCCAACTGACCCCGCTGCACTGGTAGCTCATCACTACCAAAAACAATGCACACGGACTCATCCAGCGCCTTGTCCTGACCAACACTCGCTAATCGAAAGCCCTGATATCGGGAGCCTCAGAATCTGCCACACATCCTCTAGTGTCACCGTCATCTCCCCTGTCGGCAGGTGAAAGGTCAACGTCGCCAAATCCCACCGCTCTATCAAAGCTGTCAACATGGCCCCATGGGCCTTGATCATCAGATATGTTAGCATATGCAGTAGACCTGCCTTTGCTAGTCTCTGGTGATCCTCCCCGATCATCCTCGCTATGCATCTCCTCAACACCTCTGATCGTCTCTCTCGCACCCGCAAAATCCCTGTTTTCTACATACATGCAATAATTTTTTATCATTTTCATTCTTTTTTCCCTCGTCATTCTCGGGTTTCCCATCCCTGTCATTGTTCCCCCCCTTCGTCGCCCTGTCCCCCATCCTTCACCCTCGGCGGTCCCACCCGGTCGGCGGACCGGCCCACGGCGGCGGACCTGTTTTCCCCCGCGGCTGCAGATGTGTCTGCCCGTGGTGGCAGACCTGTCCGCCCCCGCGGCGGCGGACCCGTCCACGTGGCGGCCACCCAATCTCCCCCCCGGTGCGAAAATAAAAATCACAAACATTTTAAAAATCTGCCTCCTACCCATTTTTCGTCTCGTCTTCCGGGACAAAACCCACATTTTTGTTTTTCCAAAACACGTGCATAAATGACTCAAAATCACAAAGTTAAGGTTTGGGCTAACCTGATGTGGTACGACACGGTGGGTGAAGAATATCCGCCTCTCGTCGGCCCGGTGAATGATGTCACTGTCGTAGTCCGACATTGTGTCTGCTCTCTCTCGCCGCCTCTTCTTCCTATCCTCCTTCTCCACTTGCCAGCTGCCACAATGAGCAAAAGGTAATTCTACAATTACCTTTTATTCCCTCTCTCTTCCCTTTTCACATGAAAGATCTTTTTTTTAATCCTTTTATTTACCAAAAATTCCTCCAATTAATTCATCCAGCCTCTTTCTTCCCAGGGCCGCCATTTGTACACTATTTACCCGATTGACTCTATTCAAGTGCCATTCTTCTTGTTTTTCTGTGCTCTTTCCAACAACATCTACCACTCCTTACTTTCGAGAAGTTGGCCAGGGCTCCCTTTTCCTCCCCTGTCCCCCTTCTTGAGGGGGCATACCCTACCATTCTCTCCTAACCCGTCGCTCTAAGCTTACCTTCACTGGACTGGGGCATCCTCTCCACATTCCCTCTGTTTGGGGCAGCTCGCACACATTCCCCCATGCTGGGGCATCGCTTTTCTAATCTCTTCCTCTATAGAGTCATCTGCATGTTGTTTTTCTTCGAAACCCTATTATCCTAATAGTATTTCGAAGAGGGGCAAAATGTAGACGTCCAATTTGATCACTTCCATATGATCAAACACGTCTCCTTAGTCATCCAGTTGTTTATCCCCTTTGTTAATATTAATTAAACCATTTGTTTAATTAATACCTTGCATTTTACATAAAGGTCATAAAGTATTTAATTTAATAAATGCTTTACCCCTCTTCCTCCTCTAAATTAAATAAATACACCATTTTATTTAATTTAGTCATATTCCCCTTTTGGAATTAAAATTCATTTTTTAATTCCTCTTTTCTCTCTCATGGTCACATCCTCCAACTTTTGCAAGTTGGTCTCTAATCCATCTTAATTCCTTCATCTTCTTATAATTAACTAGGGTTAGCATGTGCACACCCTTAATCATCATTAGGGTCACATCCTCCATAATCTCCCACTTGCTTCTAATGAGTCATTAGTCCATCTAATTGAGTACTTGCACAACCTTAATCATATAATTAGTACAACCTAATCCTCCTCCCATTTATGGCATGTGTCCTTAAGTCAACCTTATTAAAGGCTTTCTCCTTTTGGGCAAGGCACTCCACTTCCCCATGTGAATTTTTAATTCACCTTTTAATCCCCCAATGCACCCAAAATGAATTTTTAATTCCTTCACTTCTCCCACATGTCCTTCACTTATTATTTATTCTTTCCCATCTCCCCATGAGAATATTTGAGAAATTTTTAATTCCTCACATGTCCTCTCACCCACATGGGGACAAGGACCTCCTTTATGAGGAGATCTTGTCCAATCCTAAGGTACTTTGTACCCCCCTCCATGTCATGTACTTCTCTTACACCTCATGTCCACCTCATCTTTCTTAAGCCTCTCCCCATGCCACATATCAAGATGTGAGGGCTTGTGAGTTCTCAACTCACCTTAGCCCTACATCTTGATCATTGGTGGCTCAATCTTGGCCATCCATCTCTTCTAGGAATTCTCAAAATTCCTATAAATACCCCCTCTTTTCTCTCATTTTGGGGGAGATCATTTTGCTAGCCAAACTCTTGCAATTTTATTTTTCAACCTACACTTAGCCATTTTCATGTTTTCATCCATTTGCATTCATCGTCACATCATCATTTAGCTTGCATCTTGTGCCATCCAAGGAGCATACACATCAAAGATCGAATGGCCAACCAAAGGATCGATTCGACACAAGGTATAAAGTTCCATTTGCTGCTTTTATTTTGTGTTGATTCTAACTTAGGCTAATCTTGGGGTGTAGGTTGTTTTGGTGTTTATTTGCACTCTTTAGTTTGCTGCTTGTTTTCTAACACATATATTTGACTTATCACAATGAGAAGAGAAATTGGTTAGTTCCTTCTTTGATGGGGCATCATTACAATGTTGCTAAGATGTACGAGATGGTTATGGTACCAATGCACTTAGTGCAGAAAGCTTTGCAAGATGAAGCGTTGGTTGTGGAGTTGGGAATTTGAAATATGGATTAACAAGGGGGATATGGAGGAGCATATACTGATATATATGGATTCAGTAGGTGCTTTAGTTGGTTATAGAGCTACAGTTAGGCTTAAATGGCTAGTTTAGAAGTCCAATGACACGTTGTACAAGTGATGAGCAATGCATGAATGAATTTTGGTAGAAGAGGAGTGGAGATGGGTCTAAGCTCACAAGAAGTTAGAAAAATAGAAAGAGCACAATTTGAAGGGGTGAATGGTGCCCAAGTGATGGAAAAGGAAAGGAGAAAAGTAATCAAAACAAGGTAGAGGAGGATGGTTTATGGTCTAACAAGTAGCTGGAAATAGAGGAATAAATTGTGTGAAAAAATTTGGGAGTACCTAACATGGTTGAAGGGAATGTTTTGGCCTGATTCTTCAAGTCAAAAGAATGGTTCTACCATCCAACCCAAATTTGATAGTAGTTAAGTTCTTGAGTTTTCTTGGCATTTTGGTTTTCTTGGAGATTGATTTTGAATAAACTAGCTTTCCAAGAGGTTCAAAATTAATATAGGATCATCCTTCATAGACAACAATCCTCATCACCAAAACAAACAAAGGAAATAAAACATAAATAATTGAATCAATAACCGCCCAAACACAATCTTGTTGACTGTTCTTGTATGATTATCTCTCATCTCATGTTTCCAAGAGTGTTGTTTAGTTTCTACATCTAATTGGCATTCATAACATGGGATAGAGAGGCAAACACCATATGTTGGGGAGAAAGGAGAGGAAAATCTTTAATTGCAACCCATTTTCCTCGTATTTTGACAGGAGATTGCATTGAAAGTCAAGAAAAAAGAGCATCAATAGTTAGAGAAAGGGGGGCTAGTTTTCTTGGTGCTCAAATGGAAATGGAAGGTTAAAAATATTTATTTATCTTTCTCGATTTGGGTACTATAGAGGAGGACTACGTAGACTAAAATAAAAAAGATAATTTATTGGGTTCTCCTAGAGCCCCCTTACTACCTGTATGTGTTTAGTTCGAATTGGGTTTGACATGTAAGCCATTGGGTTTTCCTAGGGTCCTACCCAAGCACCCTAGTTTCCTTGTAGATCCTTCACACTAGGTTTACCCAAGGTCATGTTGGGGTGCCCAAGTTGTGGGGCACTAGGTGAAGTGAAGCTGACCTAGGGGTTACTCGCAAGAAAAACAAAAAAATAATTTTTCAAAATGTTTCTATAAACAAAAACTGCCAAATACCTAATTTTTCCCTTAAGTGATAAAATTGTGAAAATGATGTGCACTATGAAGGTTTGTGTGGTTTCAAAGGCCTTTATTTGGGCTTAGTGGTAGGGGCTCTACCCCTTGATCCCATTGGGTGTATTGGCTCCAAATCCCCATGAGAAGCATTGCCCCTAGATCCCCATGACGGGTGCTACCCCTCAACCGCATTGGGATTTCCATTCCTAGCTCCTAGTAGTTGTCATCCCCAAATCTAGGCCCTTGCTTCCCTTAGTTAAGTGTAGTCAATTGGGTGCAAAAGAAGTTGAGGATTTGGTATTTGTAAAATCCAACTTGCACCACTTGTCACATAAAAAACTTGATTACAATGAGAGGGTGACAAGGAGTAGATGTGACAATTACTAATTGATAAATCATAATCAAGGAAGGGAATATAGGGGACTATGTATGAAGAAGTAACAACATGAAGACAAAAGACAGGGTTGAAAATAAGGGAAGCTTAATTTCCTTTTTTCTTGTATTGATTTTTTTAGGAGTAGAAGTTAGTAAGTTTCAATACAATTTTCATAATCTTCAATCAGAAGGTTTGTAGAACAGATGTTAGTCCTATTCAAAGCTGGTCATTTATCAGTAATAAATCTGCTACTATTGTAAAGTCAAATACTAGTTTTTGTTGCATGTGCATGAAGTTTATAGTCCTATACTAATGCATTTTTCAACAATTATTTAAGAACTATTCTTATCATGAAGCTTAGAAGAAGTGTATGTGAATAATGGCTTTATAGTTGGGTTTTCTTGTCCTTGTTATTTTTTTGGAACTATAACATTGAATATTTGTCCAAGGCTACCTAGGTTGGTTACCTTTACAGTTGGGCCACTCCCCCAATTTTTTCTTTAGATGGTATTAGAGCCAAGTTCCATTACTAGGAAGTAGAAGAGAGAATAAAGAGAAATTAGTTCTCCAACAAGATAGTTGGGTAGACAATTGAAGGTCCATATAGAGGCCAACCTTATCTCCATTAAGAAAAAATTGGGTAGAGGATATTGTGATTTATTCATCATCTTGTATAGATGGATAGAAAGAAATAAATTATATTAATGTCCATGGATGACCAAAGAAGTTCAATGGGACTCAAGGGGACAACAATTTACAATAGAAAGTTCTAGGAAGAGAAACCTAGAGAGGCCCCCAAAAATGGTAAGAACAAAAGAAAAGAAATATTAAACAATAAGGGAACACCAACACAATTGGTCAAGAAATTAGTACATATAGCTAAGAAGGGGGGGAAAAGAACCACAAAGAGAAAACATTGAGGAAATTTGGAGATCATCAAGTATCAATGTCTAGACTAGAAATAGTGATGTCTTTGGTGCCATCATCATTGTGAAGGGACCAATACAAGATTTAATAATGCTCATCAAGGAGTGTTGAGGGCCAGGAGGGTCAAGAAAGGTACTCCCCCTAGGATCAATTTAACATTCAAGGGTGAAACAACCCTTATATTAGTGAAAAAATTTGTATATATGCATTTTCCCCTATGGTTGGAGGGTGGCTAGAGAGGAGTAGATCCATGCCGACAAGAAGAAGTTGAAATACACTGTCAAGAAGAAACAAAACCATGATGCTAAGGAGGAAGATTTTGAGTAAAAAACTATGAGAAACACTGTCTCATAGGTCTATCTACATCTATAATATAAGTAGCTCAATATCTAAAGACCATTTAGAGCTACTAGTCTTGTGGATGTTTTGGAAGGAGGATGTGATCAACAAGGGGGCCCTAGATTCTCAAGAGACCTCATGAGAGAGATTGTTGCCTAAGTCCTTGTAGAGGCACTAATATCTCCTCTAGATATCATAGTAAATGGGGCATCTAAGGATGAAATGCTCCTCATTTTCCACTTCCTAGAGGGAGAAAATATGGTAGATCTAGTTAAGGCAAGGAATATGGTGGTTTGCCTTGACTTGTAGCTAGTGGGAACACACCCTCCTTGGTCAAAATAAATCTCAAGCCATATGACCAATGATGTTGGATATAATGAGGATGGTATAATGTACCATAATCCACCTATAAAAGTGCTCAATGTAGAAGGAAATCTTTATGTTGAAAGGCACAAGATGGGAGGTCCAAGTGGTTTGGATGTATTGCTTGTATATGTCTATTCTAGGGGCATTGGTGATGGCTTTCTTCAAAGGAAGGAGCCAAGGAAAAGCATCCAAGGAATACATGAAAGCAAGTAATATATCAATAGAGATGGAAAGGAGAGAGCTAGTCTTAGAGTACCAACATTGAGAGCATAAATTTGAGCTCAATTAAATAATCCTCTTAGAATAATGAAGAGAAAAGTACAAATATTTGACATGATGAGAAGAAAAATCTCCCATGGATTTGAGTATATGTATGTAGAAAGTAAGCCAAAAGATAGTCCCAAGATGCAATGGTTGGACAACAAACTTTACGTAAACAATGCATTGATGAACAGTTCACTTGCACTTAATAATATGTTGTAGCATGATATTTTTGACCCTCTCAATATGCAATCAATGGATCCCAAGCTAGACCCCCCAAAATTAGGGCCATACAATGAAAGCTTTATGATAGTATCAAAAGATGTATCTTTGAAGGAATATCTTGGAAGTGGATTTAGGAACATTAACACTTCAAGATATAGAAAGTCATATCCCTTGTAAAGATGTGAATGTGAGGTAGACTTCATGTTGAAGGACGAACCAAAAAAATGGATCTTCAATTGTGTGTAAGTAGATGTGATTTCCAAAGTTGTCCCATTGTAAAAGAATTGGAATTTGGAAAGAATATTCTTGGAGATGATGAAAGCCATGACATTAGTTTTACTATGGTTGACCACAAGTTGACGAATTTCAAAGAAGCAAGCAATGGAATCAAGTTTCCATTGTAGTTCTTTGTCCAAATGAGAGAAGAATAACATCATCAACAAAAAATAGGATGAAAATAACCACCTTATGTAAAGTGAAGCCATCATCCATATGAGTATATTGTCAAAGAAACTCCTTTGACTCATCAATGTAGATGTTAAAGAGGGTCTAAGAGAAAAAGGAGTGAAAAAAATATGGTTAATTATAGGAGGTTTAATTTTGTTGGGGTCAAAAAGATGCAAAAGGGGATGAAGGATAGATGGGAATGAAGAATTGTTGAGGAGATTGGAGGCTTTGAAGGCTAGACTTCCACATGAAGAATTTAAGGATGTAGAGGTATGGGGAACTCCAATTGGTCCACTCAATACCCTATGGAGAAATTAATGCAAGATATAAGCAAGCAAGGACAAAGGTCACACTAGATATATAAAATTTTATAGGGGAATTAAATATAGACCTCTTTATAGGTTGGGTGAAAGATCTTGAGAGGTACTTTGATATGAAAATTCTGTGGGAAGATGATCCAAGGAGGGTCAATTTTACTATAACTAAAATGAAGTCACATGCTGCCCTATGGTGGGACAACATTCAATGATCAAGGAGAAGACAAGGAAGGAGAAAGTAAGGTTATGGCCTAAGATGTGAAGCACCTTAAGGAAAATTTCTTGCCCTTAAACCACCAAAAAATTTTGTTCAAATAATTTCAAAACTTGAAATAGAAGGAATTGTCTATACAAGAGTACATGGAAAAAAATGCTTAGAAATAAAGTCAAATATGCGAGACAAAGAGGAGAAAGCAACTACTAGATATTTCAACAAGCTAAGATTTTTTCTCCAAGATGAGTTAATCCTAATTTAGTTGGGTACTATGGATGAGGCATACCAATATGCCTTAAGGGTTGAGGAGAATTTTACTAGAAAATAGTTAGGTATAGCAAGAGGTAGAGGGAGATTTAGTGAAGGTATAAAATGAAAAGGAACTAGATGAAACCATGATTTACAAGGAGTTGAACCCAATACGTCACAAGACCAAAACCATATGTCTAGGGAGGGAGCATATTCACCAAGAGGAAGAGTAAACTATGTTAGAGGAAGGGGTAGATCATTTGGTGGCACATTTTTAGATGTGGTAAAAATGGTCGTAAGGCTTTTGAATACCCCCAAATGCAAGATGATGGTAGGAGGAGGAATAAGGTTAGCGCTCATGTTGTACAAGCTTATGAAGATTTAGCTAAATCCCATAATCACATTGAAGAATTGAAGTATCAAGAAACTCTTATGATGAAGAGAGTGTTGTTGAAATCTACAAAGGATGACAAACCATTGCAGCAAAAGAGTCTTTTCAAAATTATTTGCAAGTCAAAAGACAAATGTTTATGGTTATTATTGATATTGGTAGCACATATAATCTAGTGTTGAATGATATGGTTGAAAAACTAGGTTTGAAGAGGATAACACATCCAAATCTTTATAAGGTATCTTGGCTTTAAAAAAAAGCCACCAAATACTAGTAAATAAACTATGTTACCGACTTGATTCCCTAGACTTGTAGATTTGTGTTTGATTTGACTTGGATATGGATCCAAGTTGGGTTCGCAAGGGGGTCCATCTAGGGTTTTAGAAAAGTGGTGTGGGTTCATTAGGGATGAACCTAGGAAAACAAGCTACAAATTCCATGATGTTTTCCACAATGAATCCACCACTTTTCCTTTGTGAATCACATTTTAAATATATGAAAATCTCTTTTTATTTTTCGTGCTTTTCCACCCCATGTTTTTTCTTTCTATTTTCGTGGGTTTGGAAATATTGTGACATGTAAAAAATAATGTTTTTTCAGAAAAAATCTGTTGCCATGATTTTTGTAGCGAGTTTTTGGTGAAAAAGTAGCCTTAAGTTTCGATAAATTACAATCTTTTGGTAACACTTGGTAGGGGAGAGGACCCAATAGTTGTGCACCCTAACTTCGTGCTTCTAATTATCCTACATGGAAATTTCAAATCACTCCCAATTTTTTACAGTAGCTTACTTGGCAAGTCCCCTGCTTATAACTAAGGTTTCAGGGCCACATCATCAAATATGATGCCACATCAGCATACTATTTGTCAAGGTGTCCAAAAAGGCCCAAAAAAAAAGTGAGACCAATACTTGTGAATTCACATGTTTTATTGAGCGTTGATGTGGAATCACATGATTGGATGCTTTTTAGATCAAATGAATACATTTTATTTAATTATGGGTAGTTATCATCAATACTAACAACTTTAAAGTCACAACTATTGGTCCAATATTGATAAAAATATTGGGCACTATATAAACAACTACTATCACAACTATTGAAACATGCTCAGGTACTGGGTCCTCTCCCCTATATTGCATAAATGAACAATAAGTATTGAATAGTCACAGTAAAATTGTGAATCACTATAAAATATTTTATTGCGTCTAATTGTTAAGTTTCATAATGTGGCTCTAGAAATATTGTAGCATCTACATATATCATTTATGGTTTTGAATTGGCATGAAATCACTATCTATACCACTAGTAGGAGACTATAGGTTTGGAATTTCAGATATGTATATAGTTAAAGAATAGGCATTATAAATAAATTAAATAAGTTGCTAATATTAGTAGTAATTAATTAATTTTTGAATTTAATAATATATATTAATATTAAATTTTGTTATAATTTTATTATTATCTTATAATATTATATATGAATTTTATCAATATTGTATGAGATTATAAATATTATTATATATTAAAAATATGTATATTTTTTTAGTATTCTTGATTTTAAATTTTAAATATGTAAATATTTATGATTTTAATATGTTTTCATATTAACAAATTTAAAATGATCTCAACCCCCAAAATTGTTTTTGGTTAAATTCACAAACTAAACAAAGGAACCTGAACCAACATCAAAAATAGGTAGCATTAAATAAACAATGCCTAGTTGATTTTCATATTGGTTCTTATAAGGACAAAATTTGGTGTGAAGTAATGTCTATGGATGTGTATGATGTTTTATTGGGTAGACCTTGGAAATTTGATATGAAAGCCATACATGATGGGAAAGCCAATAGATACATGCTTGAGAAAAATGGGAGGAAGTTCATGTTAGGTCCTTTGAAGGAACTTTAAGAATAAGTGGACAGCAGCAACAATACTCAATTAATATATGGCAAACAATTTTTGAATATAGTAAAGAGGGGAGGAAGAATAATTAGCCATCGTACTCTTGGCACTCTAAATTGGGACAACAAAAAAAGTGACATACCAGCTGAAGTAAAGGAGTTACTAAAGGAATACAAAGATCATCTCCAATGACCTCCCAAAAGGCTTGCCACCAATTCAGAGTATTAGCCATCACATGGACGTGATACCAGGATTGAGTCTTCTAAACAAAGACCCCAATGGAAAATGAAGAAGTAAACCAAAAAGTGGAAGAGCTTCTTGAGAAAGATATAATAAGGAAGAGCCATAGTCCATGTGTTGTACTAGTAGTTTTGTCACCAAAGAAAAATAATAACTAGAGAATGTGTACCAACTTCAAGCCATAAACAAGATAGCAATCAAATACTGGATTGTTTACTTCAATAAGGTTTATTGTTTAGGGAGAACAGTTGTGTGCACTTGCAGGTTCTATGAGAGAGAACACGATCAAAGAGGTCCATAATGGTGGATTGGCAAAACACTTGGAAATGATAAGACTTTTGCACAATTCAATCAAAGGTATTATTGGCCCAAAATGACAGTGGATGTAAAGAAGTTTGTAGAGTGTTGTAGAATATTCTCTTGCAAAAGGGAAGAGCCAAGCCATTTGTATAAGCTATTATCCATTCCAAGAGACTGTGGGAGCATATAAGTATGAACTTTATCTTAGGCGTTTTTAGGACTCAAAAGGGGAATGACTCATTTTTTGTAATTGTTGATAGATTCTCAAACATGGCTCATTTTGTTGCATGTAAGAAGACTAATGATACTACAAAAATATAGAAAATTTGTTTTTCAAGGAAGTAGTCTGATTTTATGGGTTGTCAAAGAGCATTGTGTTAGATAGAGACACAATTTGTCACCATTTCTAGAGGACCTTGTGGAAGAAATTGAACACACAAATGCAATCCAGTTCAACCTATCATCCACAATTTGATGTCCAAACTGAAGTGGTGAACATAAGCCTTGGGAATTTATTGAGATGTCTTGTAGGAGAAACTAGGAGCTAGGATTTAGACCTAGCACAAGCTGAATTTTCCTATAAGGCTATAACTCAGTTAATTGGAGCACCGAAAAGACACCCTTTCAAATTGTGTATGGGCATGCTTCAAGAGTGTAAGTGAGTTGTGGGACATAGTGGGTGTGAGCCAATGTAGTGTTGAAGGAGAATATTTTGCTGAATACATAAAAGAAGTGCATGAGGTCAAGAAAAGCACTGTCTAATATAAGAAACATGCATATTTGAAGAGCAGGACAGTGAATTATTAGGTTGGTGACCTAGTCCCTACTCATTTAAGGAAAGAGAGATTTCTGGAAGGGACCTACAACAACCTTAAGTGGAAAACGCTTGGGCCATGCAAGGTGCTAAAGCAATTTTTTGTGAATGCATATGAAATAGTATTGCCAGATAGAGAGGACATTTCACCTATCCTCAAAGTTGCAGAATTGTACCTTTATCATGAGGATAAACCAAGTGAAGGAAATAAGGGCTCAGATATGCAACTTCCAATTTGGAGGTAGCAGCTGCCTGAAAAGGAAAGACAAGAATTCAAATCAATCACAACTCCAAAGTCATCAAACAAGCACAAGGTAAAGAGTGCCGAGAGTATCTAGTCAAGTTTAAGGGCAAACGCACTGAAGAGGCTACTTGGATGAGTCCCTCTGAGATTAGTTGTAATGGCTGGTCCTTGCATGAACTCATTCTAAATTTGAGTTAGAGCTCATCACTTTTCCTACCTAAGGTGTCTAGTGTAGAGGCATCCTCGGTAGACGACAATTCTTATCACCAAAATGAAAAAATGAAAATGGAAACATAAATAACTAAATGAATAACTACCCAGACTTGGTCCTTTTGACCATTCTCATATGGTTATCCCTCACCTCATGATTTGAGGACTGTCATTCAGTTCCCACATACAACTGATGTGCATAACAGGGGATAGACAGACAAAGACCATATGTTGGGCAGAAAGGAGAGGGCAATCTCCAACAAGAAGTTTCCCTGTATTTTGATGGGAGACTGTATCAGAAGTCAAGAAAAAAAATTACTGATAGTTACAGCAAGGGGGAATGTTTTTCTTGGGGGTTGATTGGAAACATAATGTTGAAAAAGAAATGTTTTTATTGATTTTTCTCGACGTAACAAGGGAGAAAGGAGGACTATGTAGATTGAAAGAAGAAAAAATAATGGGATTTGAACCCCTAACCCAATGTAGAAGCAGCTGTGAGAATTACTAGTTATATTCAAGGAGGGGGATACAAGGGACTGCATAGGAAGAAGAAGTAATAACATGAAGACAAACAATAGGGTTGAAAATAGGGGAAGCTTAATATCCCTTTTTGTGATCAATTTTTTTAGGAGTTAAATTCTGTACATTTCAATACCAATTTCATAATTTCAAATCACAAGATCCGTAGAACAGATGTTTAGCTCTATTAAAAGCTACCGATTTATCAGTTATAAATCTGCTACTATCATAAAGTTCCAGTGTTTTGCTGCATACAACATAAATTTTATTGTCCTCTTCTACTAATGTATCTCCCGGCAAATTAATTAAGAACTGTTCTTATCATGAGGATTATAAAATAATGTGAATAATGACATTATAGTTGGGTTTTGTTGTTCTTGTTGTTTGTTTGAAACTGTAGCATTGAATATTTATTCAAGGCTGCCCACGTTGATTGTGTATTCAGTTAGGGCCACCCCACTCAGGCTCTGTATCAAAAATGTTAAAACATGGAGTGAATGATGCACCACAAAGACAAGGACTAACTAAATGTCTTTTCCTGTATTGTTAGCCTAGTGGAGAAATTGGAAGGGACTACTTTTCTAATAATAGCAGTTTCTTTTGAACTATCCTGTTCTTTACTAGAAAAGGGAGCAAGATTATTACTGAGAATTGGTCCAAGTAGCTAGATAGAAAATGAAAATGAGATGGCACACTTCCATCAATAGAATAATGTAGAATGGAATGTGGGTTAATGAAATTTTTCTGATGAAAAATTTCCAAGAAAATGCAATTGTTAGGTTTAAAGACAAATTCCACAACCTTTGCTAGCATCCTCCCTGCCCATGCAAAAATAGGAGCTTTGGAACAGTATGGACATCCATCGAAGCATAAAGGATAGAGGAACTTGGTCAAATATTATAGTCACAACTGCCCTAGTAGACATGCATGCAAAAAGTGAAAGCATTAACAAGGCACATGAACTGTTTGACAAAATACCTGAAAAAGATGTCATCTCATGGACTGCAATGATTGCAAGATATGTACAAATTGGATTTGTGGAAAATGCTTTAGAAACTTTCAAGCAAATGCAATTGGCAGGTGTGAAGCCAAATTCTGCAACCTTTTCCAGTATCTTCCCTTCCTGTGCCAAAATGGGAGCTTTCGAATAGGGTATGGACATCCATCAAAGCATCATGGAAGGAGGATTTTTTTCAATTGTTATAGTTGGAAATGCTCTTGTATACATGTATGTAGAATGTGGAAGCATAAAAAAGGCACGTGAACTATTTGACAAAATACCTCAAAGAGAGGTTATCTCATGGAATGCAATGATTGAACAAAATGGATTTTTTAAAAAGATTTAGAAAGTTTTAAGCACTTGCAAATGAGTATCTCAATCAACTTAATGCACATGTAAATGAGTATAATTTATCTCACAAATTTTGTTTGATTTTAAATACTCCCACAGTTTTAAATGGAAAGCCCTGTAGAACCTCAACACCCTATGACTGTTGGTAAAATTTGCAAACCTATAACCCAACTTCCACCGATTTCTATTAACAAATAACAAATGTATTCCCACAGATTATACAAGCCATCACATGCAGTGAAATTTGTTTGTTTTCATGGAACATGATGTATAAGTGTTTGAACTCACAAAAAAAATCAACTGCATTTGAACCATAGTTCTTACAAAATGCATTACCAATAGGCAAGACCACAAAATGGAGATTTGAAAAGAAATAGGGAGAGAAATATTTGATAGAATGAGCGAGATTTGTTTGTTTTCATGGAACATGATGTATAAGTGTTTGAAATCACAAAAAAAATCAACTTCATTTGAACCATAGTTCTCACAAAATGCATTACCAACAGGCAAGACCACAAAATGAAGATTTGAAAAGAAATAGGGAGTGAAATATTTGACAGAATGCTTCAAATAAATTTTCCTCGTGACATGCCATAATTGCACAATATGAATTTGTAATAAAAGTTCTACAAACTTCCAATAAAATGAAATTGGCAGGTGTAAAGCCATATCTCATAGAATTTTCCAACATTCTACCTGCATGTGCAAAAAAGGGAGCATTGGAACCGGATTTGGACATTTACCAAAGAATAAAGTGCAATTTTTGATAGATGGTACCCATTAAACACCAAGGTTCGATTGCTAGTTAAAATTAGACATTATTTATGTAGACGATAACAATGACTGGTGTTTCCATGATTAAATCATTACCATGCACTTTCCATGATTACATCTCAAAAAATTAGATATTGAGCTTAAAACAATAATTTAGCTTTTCAAGAAAATTTGAAAATTTGAAAAAAAATCCTATCACTTAAAATATGATGGGTTTGTAGAAAGTTATTATGAGGCCCTTAATTATCTAGGTCAAAAGCTAATTACTTATAGTAATACTTATTTAATTGAGAGTTTAATTTCTAATTAGACAACTAATCATGATATCAATCTTAAGACCTTTAGTAGAGTATCTTAAGATTATTAGATGAAATATTTCCTATCTAAATCCCAAGCACTCCAAATAGTGACAATTTCCATTAATAATAAATCTTAATAAGGTATATCTAATAAATTTGACAAGTTGGTAGAATGATAGTTGTTACTTAAGGTACTAAAAAATGTTAATCCTTAATCTTCTAGGTTTACATAATAAGGATAAAACAAGGCCCCATTTATTAGATATTATGTGGTTCACTTGGTATGAAAGTTAAAATCATTTATCCTTTTGGTGGAAATGGGTTGGTATGGCTAATCATCTGGCTTTATTCTAAGAATTAGTTCTTATCTATTGATGCATGGATTCATTAAGAATATGGACCAAGCCATTATGCTTAGGATGCAATATTATTTAGGGTGAAGAAAGGAAAAAATGGTTTTGGTGGGTGACTTGGCTAGGAAGCTAGAGAAAAATAGCTCATAAAGCTACTATTGGGTGGAGAAGGATTGCTAGAAAATTTTATAGTATACATTAAGAAGAAAATTTCCAACCAAATATATGGAAAATTTAGTCAAGTACATGAATGGTTCTCCCTATTTTTAGTGTTAGGGAGGCCATGCCTAACTTTCTCCTTAACCTTGGCTAGTCTCTTGGGTGCTAAAATGTATTTTTTTCCATATCTCTGACTTGTATAACAATGTTATCCTTGGCTATAGGTACTTATCTTATCCATGATGATGTTGAAGATGTCATGAACTTGACCAAACTTGTTTTTGTTATTATTTGTAGAACTTTTATTGCCTCAAGAAAAGTAAAATAGAATTCATAAAGCGAGATAAAATTGCTAGGAATATAAAATTTGAATTGTCTCTCAATTCCTTAGATGTAGATACCCATCAATATTGGGAGGTGAAGGAGGAGGATCCAATGGAAATCCTTCCCCAATTTTTTCCAAATGTAATAAAAGAAAAAAATTATGATAGGGATATGTTAATTCATGCATAATTTACCTTGACCACCTTAGGTACTCTAGACAAAAATAAGAAAACAAGTAGTTTAATCTTTAATGGTTAATGATTATGTGTGAGGAGGAGCCAGGGTAATTCCCCCCTCTCCATCATTTTAAGATTATGTCTATTCTAGTTTATGTCATGTCCTTTTGAAGACACTTCATCTCCTTTCTATCCTTATATCTCCCTCTTTCTATCCATATTTCTTCCTCTCTCTCCCTCTCTCCTTATCACTCTTTCTATATATCTACTTCTTTCTCCTCTCTCTCCCTCCCTCTCTATCTATTTATATCTCTATCCCTCTCTTTATACACACACACACACACACTCCCCATTTCTTCCTCCTTATCTCTATATCTATTTGTATCTTTAAAAACTTCTATCACTAATGCCACATTAAGCATCTATTTCTATCCACATCTTTCTCTACCTCTAACCCCTTATCTCTCTATCTCTCTCTTTCCCTATCCATCTATCTCTCTATATGATCATCTATATATATCTCTCCCCCTCCTCCCCCTCTCCCTTTATTTATTGAACTATCTCTCCCTCTCCCCCCTCTTCTTCTCTCCCTCCCTCTCTACATATGTCTCTCCCTCTCTCCCCCTCTTCTCTCTCTCCCTCCTCTATCTCTATCCCTCCCTCTCCCTTCTATATCTCCCCCCTCTCTCTCTCCCCCTCTTCTCTCTCTCCCTCCTCTATCTCTATCTCTATCCCTCCCTCTCCCTTCTCTATCTCCCCCTCTCTCTCTCCCCCCATCTCTCACCCACTCCCTCTCTCACTTTATCCCTATCCCCTATCTATCTATCTATCTCTACTTCTCTCTCCCTTTCTCTTCCCATATAGCTTTATGTCTCTCTTCCTCTTCCCATATATATCTATATCTCTCCCCCTTTCTCTCTCCCTCTATCTCCCTCTATTTCTCTCTCCCTCTCTATCTCTCCCCATTTCTCTCTCCATCTCTCTCTCTCTCTCTCCCTCTCTATTTCTTTGTATCCACCCCTCTTTCTATTTCTCTGTATCCACCTCTCTCTTTCTCTCTCCTCTATCTCACCATAAATATATCTATATCTTCCCATCTCCCTCTTCCTCGATATCTCTCTATCTCTTCTAATCCATCTCTCCCTCTCAATCACCATATATCTCTCTCTCTTTTTATTTCTCTCTATCTCTCTATTTAATTCTCTCCCTTTCCCTCTCTCCCTCTATCTTCCTCTCCCCCTCTATCTCTTGACATCTCTCCCTCTATCCATTTATTTCTCTCCCTGTCTCTCCATCCCCCTCTTCCTAGACCTCTATATCTATCTCTTTGCCTCTCTATCTCTCTATTCATATTTATTTCATCTCTCCCTTTATCTATCCATCTCTCTACCCCTATATCTCTCCATCTCTACCTCTCTCTCTATATCACTTCCTATCTCGTTATTTATATTTCTCTCTTCTCTCTCCCTTTGTATATTTATCTCTTCCATCTTTATCTATTCATCTCTCCTCTCTCTCTTTATCTCTCCCTCCCCCTCTCTATCTCTATCTATATATTCCTCTCTATTTCAATCTCCTATCTCTATCTCCTTATCCCTCTCTCTCTCTCTTGCTCTTCCTCCCTCTATCTCTCTATCTCCCTCTCTCTCCCTATTGCAAAACATAACATGAGCTTGTTAATAATGAAGCCTAATTATCTTCCCAATTTAGATGTTTTGTTTCAATCATGTTTGGATCTCTCTAATTGGATGCATAGTTGATTTCAAACTATT
Source organism: Sequoia sempervirens (assembly GCA_007258455.2). Taxonomy (NCBI): domain Eukaryota; kingdom Viridiplantae; phylum Streptophyta; class Pinopsida; order Cupressales; family Cupressaceae; genus Sequoia; species Sequoia sempervirens. The sequence continues at coordinate 7,009 of VDFB02087032.1, read as the reverse complement.
AATTCTTCATTGATACATTTGTTGCACAAAAAAAATCATTTGCTAAATTGAAACCTTTGTTGCACAAAAAAAATCATTTTCTTTAAATTTCCTACCAATTGACTTGGTGTATTGCACAAATCTGAAAAAAAAAAAACAAAATGTTTCCTAGTTGACCTTCCACACCTCTTCGGTATACCCATTGGACACCAAGGCTAGTGGGTTTCATGTTGACTCAATGACTTACATTTCTCTATTTTTTCTAATTCATGATAAGGATGGGGCAATGCAATCTTTTTGAAAGAGTTACATAAAATAATACTATCAATCACACTTTGGTGTGCAATGGGTATGTTGAAGAGGTGGAATGTCAATTTGGAAAAAAAAATCTTTTTTGGGTACATTTGTGCCATGAAGGTCTCAATGGAGAAATGATATGCATCCATTTACAAGGATCCAAACACAAATTGGAACAAAACCTTTGAATCAGGAAAATTATCAAGATCCTTTACCATTAATCTCTACATGTATGTGTCCATTTTGCTTGACATTGCTATTTTGTCATTATAAGATTCATTAATTTAACTATCAAATGTTATGGTGTTTCCATCCAACACAAGTTCAAATAAAGAGCTAGAAATTATTCAAACCACACAACACACCAACAAACAACAAAAATCTCTCATGCAATGACTTTCTAAAATTGAAACTATTTGTGTCAACATGTACCTTAAAAAAATAAGAAATAGGGATAGTGTAATGTCCACTTGGAAAAAAATGTAATTTTTTTCTTCCATAAATGTCCATACCTTGTTCAAAGCTTCCATTTTTGTACACACAAGTAGAATTCTAACAAAATTTATGAGATTTGGCTTTACACTTGCAAACTGCATTTTCTTGGCAGCTTGTAATTTTTTTTTTTTAATAATTTCATATTATGCAATTATGGCAAGTCATGAGGCAACATTTTTCTGAGCTATTTTTCCAAAAACTTTAACTCCCTGATTCCTTTTTATTATGGTTCAAAAAAACTTGATTATACCTATTATTTTGTCTGATTGTCAAATCTTGTTGTATTTAGATTAGAGATATTCCAATGGTAGGGGAAATGCTAGGATATGTTCTAGAGTGCTTCATTAATTCAAATATTTTGGGAGAATCCTTGCAAAATCCATGTTGTGCATATATGTGATCATTACATTCCATGAGATGACATCTCTTGGGGAATTTTTTCAAGCATTTCATGTGCCTTTTCTATGCTTCCACATTTTACATACATGTCAACCAGGGCAATTGCAACTACAACATTTGATAAAATTCCTCTATTCTTTATGCTTTGATGGATTTCCATATCTTGTTCCAATGCTCTTATATTGGCACATGTAGGGAGAATGCTGGAAAAAGTTGCAAAGTCTAGATTTACTCCTGCCAATTACATTTGCTTGAATGTTTCTAAATCTTTTTAAAAAAATCCATTTTTTGCATATTTTGCAATCATTGTCATGAGATAACCTCTCTTTGAGGCATTTTATCAAACAGTTCATGTGCCTTTTCTATGCTTCCACATTTTGCATACATGTCTACTAGAGCATTTCCAACTACTTGAAATAAAGGAAAATAGGAGTGCTCCTAGGGTTTCTCGAAATGGAAAAGTGGATCCAAAAAGGAAGAGGGGATCTTATCTTCCATATTCATTAGGAAATGATATCCACACAATGAAATTACTATCAACTTTTAGGTGAATCAAGTCAAAGTGTGAATCTACGAATTTTCCTTTTTTGCAAGAATGAGGGTCTAGGTCAAATAGAACTTTGGGGAGAAGATTACAAATAGAAAATAAACTCCAAATTACAATCTATAAAGTGGATTTAGAAGATTAAGCATAAAACTAATTTGGAACCTACATACTTTTTGGAGAATCTAGAAGGGATAAATGTTGTGCACCTCTCACAAAAAGGTGTTTTCGAAAGTTGATTGAGGACTCTTTTTCCTTATGGTGAATGGGTCCTAGCTAGTTCTTTCCAAAATTATTTTTGGGTTCTCTACACTTTTTTCTGCACTCCCAGATTCCCACTTTTGATAGTCAGAAATAAATTCGAGAGCTGAGTTTTCATGAGATGATAAAAAAGGTGACAATTTTGACAACTTTGCAATTTTTCACTTTTGAGATCTTTAGCTTTTTGTCAACCTAAAAATCTACAACACACAAAGAGGGGAAAAATGTTTATTTTTGGTGAATGGGGGTTTTCCTTGGTCAAACCTTGTTTTGGTAATTAAACCTTGAAATGAAATAAAATAACATGAAAGGAATGATGAATGAACAAATGCAATGTCACAACTCACCAACCCTTGGATGAACCTTGTAATATAGATCTACAACTTGCATGAAATGACTTCAATGGTTGTGGATCTTGATCTTGAAACTTGATTTGAAACAATGCCTTGAATGCTTGAATGGGTCATGAACTCTACATCAACATATTAGCTCAAGTAACATGCATGATGCAAGAAGACCTTGATATGACAATTGGATCTTGATTGTTGCAATAATTCTCTAATAAATCTACTCTTGAATGCCTTGAAATTCTCTTATAATGCTCTTGTGAAAGTACCCTTGATCTCATAAAAATTGCTTAGGTGAAACTTAGTGAAATGACCTTATATTTATAGGTATGTAACATTAATTTCTTGAAATTCAAATCACAAGATGACATGTGAATATACATTTGAATATGATAAAATGCCGCCAAAAACATAATAAAAATTTAGGTCCTATGTCTAAGTGAGGACCCATTCACCCTTGGGCGAATGGGTCCTTAGTCACTCACCTAGGACACACATTCTCCAATGATAAGTGTTATGTTATGGCATTAATGAATGTCAGATTTTTCTCTTCAGAAATTGTCATTAATTAGACTTGGATTTGAATTAAAGGGGCCAATTAAGAAAAAATAACCTCAATTAATTAATAAAGCCATAAATGAGTGTGAAAATGTAAATAAATACACTTTTACAACACCACATTAAGGCACAATTAATCAATTTTAATTAATAGGGCCCAAAACTTAATGTGAATATGTAAAATACATATTACAACACTAAAGTAAGGCACAATTTAGTTCATTTTATTAATTCCCAAATTATGTGTGAGAAAGGGATACTTTTTCCTACACTACATTTAGCCCCCACTTTATCGAGAGTATGACCCCATGTCAAACTCACACTAAAATAGACATTCAAGAAACATATGTATGTAGCAATGTCAAAGATAACCAATCATACAACATCAAATCCTAGAAAAAAGGGAGGCAAATCAAGCTTTGAATATCCAACGCGGTGTGGAACACATCTAGGTTGTTTGTCCAGGAACATTTACAAGAAAAAATCAATGTTCACTATGCAAACAATGTGCATGCTCACTTCGAGCTAGTGGAACCTCAGGCCATCCACTAGGTGAGCCCCCAACAAGTGGTAAATGAGAGAATCTTATTAGTCTCCCATACCATATCAAAGCTAGATCTTCCTGACTTCGATAAGGCACCACAATATGGAACTTTGAGCCTCACAAGGCCTAACAAGCTACGTTATTCTAAGCATTCATGAACAAGGGGAAGGCTCTATAAAGCAAGGTGTGTTATGCTTGGTGGCCTTATAGGGATGGGTTCACACTTCACAAGGTTAAAAAATTGTATTATGCTAAACACTCATAAATAATATATATATAGGTTTTTTCAAAGGGACTTCACTTAGTTCATGTAAGGTCTTCTTCGTAGGGATCATCATGCATAATATATCTAAGAGAGGACAAGTCTAGAACACAAGAAATACAACTTAGGGAATGCAACACATAGCATCACCACTAAGAGGAAAATCATATGCTAAGAAATATCACATTATTAGAGGAAATCAAACCCAATGACACCACCAAGAAATGAATGCATCACAAAAATAAAAAATCACACAAAGAAACATGAGTGTTGATGTATGCCCCAACTTTAAAGCAATTGCTAACACCATTGCTATGAGCAATAGATTTAAAGCAGTCAATGAATAAGACATGAGAGCTTATTCAAAAATCCCTATGTCAAGTCATTTATTCTCAAATGAAACTACATCATGAAAAAGAGGAAGGGGTTTCCCCTAAAAACACATAAGGGATCTATGAATTTTCGGTTAGTATATCAAACAAAACAATACAAGGGATCACATTATACACATGTAATCACACAAAGAACATGAAAAATAAAATAAAGAAAAATACTAGTAAGGCACATGTGGGTCAACCTATGGAAAATTGTTCACATCCCAATCTTGATCAATATATGTGAAAGGAGGATAACTAGCCAAAGGGAAAATATCAAATACCATACTAGGAAAAGGCTATCTACCCCTTTCCCCAACTAAGTGCATGACAAGGATGAGCCGAGATGATTGATGTGAATCATGATAGAATGAAAATTAATATCAATTAGAGGAACTAGGTGCTTCAACACAAGAAATAGCACCACAATCCCTAAGATGTTTAATTTTATCACTTAAAGCCTTACATTCATTAGTAGAATGACCATGATATCTATGATATGCACAAAATGAATTCTTATAAAATTTAGTTCCTATTCTTGGAGGGAGAGATATCAAATGATCTTGGAGGAGTCTCAACAATATACTCTCTTGATCAATAGTAGAAGATGTTCCTTTATTTTATGAAAAAGATATCTCTTGATTAGTACAAGGTGTCATACACACAATAGATGATAAGGCCTTAGATGAAGATGGAGATAAAGGAGGTAAACCTAGATCTTTCTTGAAAGAGTATCCAGTATAGACTTCACTTTTTCTGTATCATTTTTCTCTATTTTTTCATTGTATCCATGTTTAGAAAGGAGTTTTTATCCAAGACCATAACATCCTTCCAACTTAGATGAAGATGGTTTATGCTTCTGAGAAGGATTGGCTTCTTCACGAGAACACAAATCCTTTTTAAGTTCCTTAAAGTTGTGCATCTTCCTCTCATGAGGGATGGGAGTTAAAGAGCCCCCATCACCACCATGGGGTGACGTTGTTGATGTAGAACCAAGTTGAGCAAATCAAACACAAGGCTGTTTTGGTTTACATTGTGAGATTTTGTACTCTCCCATTAAGGAGGGCATAAAATCTAATGAGCCCCAATCATCACTAAATCATGTGTCTGAAAATGAATCGTTTGTATATGACTCGTTGGATTTTGAGGGTCAGATTTTGGACTCTTTGTTGAAATGAGGTGTGAAATCTAATGACCCCCAATCATCACTAAAGAGTTTTGTTGTAGATGAAACACAATTAGGATCAACGTCAACTTGTATTGTTCTACTTTGGGAGTTGGAATCAAAGTATTAGGGGAGTTGGAAGTGTTATGATCATGTTGAACTTGTGATTTATAGCTTCACTCATCCGCTTCAATCATGAATATCTTGTTGTTGTATTCAAATTTCATTTCACAGTGAAGAGTAGAAGGGACTCCTTTCATAGAATGAATCCATGGTCTCCCTAGGAGAAGGCTGTATACAAGAGGTCGTGGCATTATATGGATAGGGTTAGGAAAAACTATAGGTTTGATCTCAATAAGTAATGTGATCATTCCTAATGGTTTCCTATTAACATTGTCAAATCCACAAATATTATCATCATTAAATTGAATAAGACTCTTTCCACACCAATTTTATCTAGGAGATCAATTCTACAAACATTAAGACCTTTATCATTAAGGCCTCATTCTTATTTTGTATCTTGAGCAAGGGTAATTCATGTTTAGGGGATGTGATTTTTGACTTTTTGACTTGCATACAATTAAAGGAGGATGCTACATCATTCAAATTTATAGAAAATTGGATGTCATTCTTCTGCAAAATTTCTTGGAACATCCTATTGTATGTAGGTGAGGTTTGAACAAGATCCCATAAGGATATCAAAGCGGGAGTATGTTTAATTTGTTCAATAAAATCATACTCCTCTCTACCATGTAAAGGAAAATAATGAGCACTAGGAAATATAGGTTGAGGCAATGGTAATGAAGCATGAATGGTTTGTGGTTGGCTATATGTATGAGCAATGATATTGTAACTCAGTTGATGTGAATCACTGTTACTAGTAAGTTTCCATGTAAAATTAAATATGTCTCATGGAGTTAATTGTTTCTTTTTATGTGGTTTTATGATGGTAGCGGTGACTTAGGAGGCTCACTAATTAAAGGAGATCCAATTTGTGCAATCATAACCTCAATTAAGTTACCTAGATGATCTTCTAGTGAGGGGGGTCTCATGTGAACTTAACATCTTCATCTATGCCATCCATCTTAGTGTTTGTTGAGATAAATGTAGCATTAGAAGAGGGACAAACAAGATTCTCATGGTTCTCAATAATTGGGTCTTCTATCACCAAGATACCTTTGTCACAAGTAGGAGGGGTATTGGGAGAAGGGCAACTATGATTGTCATGATTGTCTATGTGTGCATCCTCTTGTTTCAAAGATTTAGTGGATGATATAGGTGAGATGAAGTCCTCAAGGGCTTCATCTAACATGTCAAAGTCATCACAAATAAAGGTTTGAAGTTAACCATTTATTTATTTATTTGATGTTTTTAGTTTTTAGTTTTGTTTTTGTTTTCTAATTATTGAAAAATGTAAACTAATCCATCTAATGATGCAATGATGTTGAAAATAAAAGAAAAGTAGATGAATCTAACATTTATTTTGACTGAAATATGCAAGAAATTTTTTTCAAAATGTTGCAAGATCTAACTAAAGAAGCAATAATTTGAATTCAAAACTAGATTGTTTCATGAAACCAATTCTTAGATCTAACAACAATAGAAAGGTAAAATAGAGAGGAAAAACCACCCAAAAACTTGCCTAAAATGTCTGTACAGGGACTCATTTTCCCTAGGGTGAATAGGTCCTTTCTTAGGGTTTTAAAAAAGTGAAAAAAATAAATTTTGAGTTGTTTTATGTATTTTTTGTGCCCAATTTCAGACTGTAACTTTTGTGACAAAAT
>VDFB02087031.1:0-13033 GCA_007258455.2 Sequoia sempervirens | reverse complement strand
AGAGAGAAGTTAAATTAAATCCTTGTTAATGCATTTTCCTCACAGAGGCGGATAAATTTGAGGTGAAATCCCTTGTTTAATGCATTTCTCCTTGCGATTTGAGGTGAAAGCCCTTGTTTCCACCCTCTGAGCCTGAGTCATGGTGGATGTCATGTGTGAGACTCCATGACACATCTTGTACTTGTGAATGTCATGTTGAGGTGACAACATCACGCAAGTGATGAACACTTGTACACACCATAGTATGGTTGTAGCCATTATGGTTGATATCGTGTTGAGGCGATATCTAATATCACAATGAGGTGATATTCTTCTTTTCACATTCGGTTGTAGCCAATGTGGTAGACATCACATTGAGCTGATATGTCTTGTCTAGCTAGAAGTTCTCTCCCTAGCTAAGAGGGAGTGTTAATGTTATGGCAGCTTCGGGTTCATGCTTCCAGCCACGAGTGAAGACATAAATTAATATAGCCTATTGGCTATTTATTTATATATGATATTTAATGTGAAGGGGCGCTTCACTTGGCAACAATGTAATTTCTAAAAGGGCCGACCTTCCTTGTAATTCACATATTTTAATTGTAATTATATTTCTCTATTTTGGCCGACCTTGTACATGAAGAGGTGCGACCTCTCTCTCATTGTGTATTTATACAAGGTCATTTCCATCCTTTCTATCATCAAGCAAGTTCGATTCTCTCCTTCATTCAAGTGCGAATTTTCTCCAAGAGCAGATTGCAAATTTCTCTAAGTGCAGATTTAGGTTTCAAGGAAGGGCAGATTATTATCTGTTTTGCATCTAAAGTTGGTGCTGAATATTGGCCTTGTGATTGGCCTCATTGTAAAGAGATTTGTTGCCACTATTTATATATATAAGAGAGATCTTTGTTGCTGGGTTTTTCTCCCTCAAGAGGAGGGTTTTCCCAGGGTATCTGCTATGTTGCTGTGTCTGATTTTGAATTAATTTTCTTTGCATTAAATCTGATCATTAAAATTTACACATTCGATTGCATGACATCATGGCAAATGATGATGTTGAGCCTAAAGAGCCATTGCCTTCTAGTTTAAAGTGGAACCACAACCAATTGCAAGTAGTATGACTCAAATCATCAACAATATGTATACAAGGAAGAGAAAATTGTAAATTGTTGTAAATTGCATGTGTATGTAAGTTTTTACAATAATAATCAACATAATACATATGATATTTATCTGTTGTTGTATCGACATATTGATGCAATATTGTATTCTTTTAGCATTCAGATCTAATTGGAAACACTTCCCCAATATTTTATAGACTTATTTAAAATGTTGTGTAACTTTTGTTTGCATGGCATTTATGTTTTTTATGGAATTTAAATATTTTATTTGTCAAGTTTATGTCAAGTTGTCGAATCCAAGCCAAAATTGGGTCTGCCAACTTTTAGCAAGTTGCAAGGTTTTGAACCATGATTAATAATATGTCAATGATTATCAATGACTGAAATCAATAACTTCAAATCCTTTTATTGTTGAATATTATTTAATTTTAAACTTGTAACACAACAATAATAATTTATAAAAGATGGGCATTGATGCAATATTGTATTCTTTTAGCATTCAGATCTAATTGGAAACACTTCCCCAATATTTTATAGACTTATTTAAAATGTTGTGTAACTTTTGTTTGCATGGCATTTATGTTTTTTATGGAATTTAAATATTTTATTTGTCAAGTTTATGTCAAGTTGTCGAATCCAAGCCAAAATTGGGTCTGCCAACTTTTAGCAAGTTGCAAGGTTTTGAACCATGATTAATAATATGTCAATGATTATCAATGACTGAAATCAATAACTTCAAATCCTTTTATTGTTGAATATTATTTAATTTTAAACTTGTAACACAACAATAATAATTTATAAAAGATGGGCATGATTTCAACCTCAATATAACACATAATTCCTTTCTATCTATAGATTTTAATTTCTTTAGGCATTTTTAGTCTGTATATTAATGCTTATTTATACAATTTTTCTACAAGTCATTTCATTTCTTATTTGAATATGCATTAGTCGTCATTTTTTCTTGTTTTACTTTCTCAGAAATGTATGTTATTGTAAACCAAAAAAATGATTAGTGTGAAATTCAAAAGAACACAATAAAATTGGCATATCTATCAAATTCGTGAAATGAGAAATATAAGAAAATCCTCCCAACCCCACAAAACAAATTCCCCTAGGCTAGAAGTTCAGTTTGGGTTTCCAAATACATTGGCTTGAAAACCTATGGAACCTCCAAGAATCCAATAATTTCCACCTATGATATTTCCTGCAATTGCTTAAAGTGCATGCCAATATGTGCTGCCTCCTCCTCATTTGAGACCTCCTTGCCCAAACAAAAGAAATTTTAATCTTTATTACATTTTGTAACCCCATATCTTGGCCTCGTGACCAAACATGGATAGCACTTCCAATTCATATATCCCACATGTACAATGATAGGCAGTTATTAAAATATTGTCCATAAAGTTTTTTTACATTGCATCTTTGGAATCATCTTATTTTTAGGTAAAGGTAAGGGATAAACTTGAGTGAGTGTAAACTAGATTCATATTCCCTCACTCTAAAGAAGTCTATGGTATAACGAACATGTAGTGAGGATGTGATTTAATAGTTACAAAGTACATTTGGGCATGGCCAAAATTTAAAGATCTTAAGAAAACTCAAAATTGTCTAAATGAGAACCATTAGCGTACAAGGACACCATTTCAAATCTTGGGACTAAGATGGAGTCCTCGTCTATATACTGGAATTCCCTAGTGGGCTAAAGAGTGGAACCTGAGTTCAAATCTTGCTTATTGTATAACCCTAGTAAAGCTGCAGCAAGGTTTCTATTTAACCATTTAAAGAACATTGGAAAATGGCCTAAGTTTATATGTCTTATGAATATGAGGCAGGCTTACACAAACCTGTAGCAAAGGCCCAAATTTTGCTATAGACAAACCTGCAGTAAGGTTTTCGTATAACCATTTGAATAGCGTTGGAAAATAGCCCAAACTTACAAGTCTTATGAATATGACCTAGGCTTACCCAAATCTATAGAAAGGCCCAAATTTCATTATAGCCAAACCTGCAGTAAGGTTTTCATATAACCATTTGAATAACATTGGAAAATGGCACAAATTCACCAGTCTTATGAATATGACCTAGGCTTACCCAAACCTATAGCAAGGGCTGCCAATAACCTCTCGCCAGAGATATAATTTTGGAAAAGACAAATATGACCTTTTTTTTCAACATCTGGCTGTCAGTGTTACCAAATATTAATTTGTAACCAAACAGAATGTGCTCTACATCAATCAGATTTTACGTTTGCACTATAAGTGGGTTGGCAAGGTCAGTTTACTCCCAAGATGTAAAAGGTTTTTTAACTCCCAAGATCACAAAATTTGAAGACATCTAAAGTTTAAATGGAAAAGATTTGCACATTGGCAAGGTCAGTCTACTACCAAGATTAATAATAGATTGAAACCTAGGATTACAAATTTGAACAAATCTAATATGTAAATGTAAAGGATTTTCACTTGTAGGCATACACAAAAAGGATCTCATAACTCAATTCGGCATATGGCTTTGATGTGAACTGAAGAACAACCATCACCTTTTCAGGACCACTGCATTTAAGAAACAAACTACTTAGTTTGTCTTTATCCACATGGAATTTAAATTAACTTCACTGTAAAGAAAGGCTTGTAAGTTGTAACCCAACCAAACATATGGGGAGGTCAGGTTGTAACCACAATGGAGTACATCTTAGCATGACCCACTTCTAAAAATATTTTAGCAGATAGGCGAAGAGAGGGCTGGACTAAAACTTGGTAATCTTATGAACAAGTCCTATCTCGCATGCATTAGTTCATGCTCATCCAAATCGAGAAATTATTCTAAAATTGAGCTCGGTTTTAATGCTAACCTGGTATTTTGGGAGACAATCCAAGAAACAATGCCAGCGCAGGACTTTCACTGAGGCACACAATCTGCAACAATATCTCACAAAGCTCGTTCTGATCAAAATCCTTTCCAATCCGAAACGTCACCAAGAGCTGCAAAAATGCCTGCATGTCCAATTTACTCGCACTCTCCAAGCTCTTTTCAAGCCCCATCTTTTCCCTCCACACCCTGGCCATCTCCCTCGCCTTGTCCTGAACCTCCTTCGCAACCGGCGCATTCTCGTTGCTTCCCAGAACAGGAAAAAGACATTCCAACAGAGAAATGCAGGTCCTCCTGTTGACCGATTCCATGCTGTCATTGAGCCTCGAACCGCTCTCGGAGAAATCATAGCCCTCAATTGCCTTAAGAACAACAGACGCTCCATCGCTGACCTTGCTCAGGGCTGCGGGCAACTGATCACGAAACAAGACATGATCTCTTTTGTAGTCGCTGATGAGATACTTTAGAAGCCCTTCCCCGTTCGAATTCCTGCAAAACGCCAGTATCTTGGGGCGGACTTTAATTGGCAATATTTTAGGAATCGAATATCCGCCAAAATCATCTTCTCCTTCTTCCTTCGCTTCTTTATTTTCTTCTTCTTCCTTCTTTGGTTTTTTCATCTCAGGCTCAACCTTGGTTACCTTTTTAACAACATTTTGATTCTTTTCTTTTGGCTTTAGGAGTTCATACCTGGAGAGAAAATCTTTGTGGAGCTTGCTGTAGTATTCTTGAATATCGTTGCACAGCGCGAGGGTTTCGGATTTGTTGCTGTTTGCTCTGCGAAGTTCTGATAAAGACTTGTTGAAGGCTTCTAGTTCTGGCTGCAGCCGCTGGAGCGACTCCAACATAGGATCTGATGATGCAGCGGCCATTTTATTGTTAAGGTTTAGATATCCAAACGCTGCGAGCTAGGGTTTTGGAGATAATTTCCTCTGACACTGGAAAGAGGGTTTTAAAGAAGCTTAAACCCTTGCAAGCCTGTACATTTTGGTAGGCGAGAAGCGAATGAAACTATTTTAAAAGCTGTGCGAGGCAGCCAAAATGACCGCGAGACGATAATTAAAAAGAGATGTTATATGCCCTTCATTTTCTTGATGATATTTGTTTTTGCCATTAGAAAATGATAATGCCAAGTAGGATCAAAACACTATCACTAGACTTCTTTTAGGAAAAGCTTGAGCAAGTGATTCCAAGAGTCTTGATTCCTATAATGGCAAGCACAATTCTTTGAATTTACATGAAGCTTCCACTACTGAAGATGGATACGTTATAATTGATGGCATTGTACAAATTGCAACTCGTTTGGTTTTAAAAGTAGTAACTAAAGTGGAAACTCTTGGGAAGGGTTTACAAAATAACGTTGGCAAGTGCATCTATTTTTAGTTCTTGTCGATAGACAGGTTTACTATTATATCTATTGCATTTGCTTTTCAATTACTCATTTGGTCAACAAGATTGTATTGTTTAAAATATTTTTGCCTTTTTCCTATAGTCGGAATTTAAGTGCATATTTTTTGTATTTGAAAATTACGATTTATCTCTTTTTCTATTGGTTTGAGTAGGTTGATTTTTCATTTTCCTTTAAGTAAATTAGGAAAATAGAAGGACATTATATATTGTAGCAAATGTTTAATCAAGGGATGCATATAGTGTGAGTTTTGGCAGTGCGTTGGTTAGTATTGAGGCAGTGAATGCATGTTTAATGCATTAAATGCAGCGATATATGTTGGACAGCTAACGCAAACACAAGCAAAGAATGCATAATTAGCCTAATTTGCTTATTATTTGTTTATTGTTTGTTGAAAAGCTTGCATATTTTTGGATATGGGTTGTCGTCTTCGGCATTTGTCATTTTGTATAGTTCTTGATCGAGGGAAGAGTCGTAGGAATAGTGTGCAACTAGTGAGTGGTTCATTTGTTTGTTTTTATACTTGATAACTAGAAGCGTTACAGGGAAAATTAAACGGTTTGAGCAATGTCTTGTGGACTGTGGGTACACGTGCAGTGAACGCACATTTGTTTATTGTTTGTTGAGAAGCTTGTGTATTTTTGGTTGCAGGTTGTTGTCTTCGACGTTTGTCATTTTGTACAGTGCTTGATTAAGGGAGAAGCCGTAGGAACGGTGTGCAACTGGCGAATGGCTCGTCTATTTGTTTTTGATACTTGATAACTAGAAACATTATAGGGAAAACTGAACAGTTTGAGCAATGTCTTGTGGACTGTGGGTACACGTGCAATGAATGCATAGCTAATTCATGAAATTTTAGTTGAGTGTTGGGTTTTGTTTGTGCTTATTCTCATTTGATTATCGTTTGTTGAAAAGCTTATGGATTTTTTAGCTCTTCGTTGTATTTTTGCATGTGGGTACACGTGCAGTGAATGCATAGTTAATTCATGAAATCTTAGGTGAGTGTTGGGTTTTGTTTGTGCTTATACTTGTTTGTGTATCATTTGTTGAAAAACTTATGGGGTTTTTAACTCTTGGTTGCACTTTTGCATGTTCATTATTCTGTAAAAGTGCATTGCTAGTGAATGGCTTGGTTGTGTATTTATGATACTTGATAACTCTATGGGTACACATGCAGTGAACGCATAGCTAATTCATGAAATCTTAGGCGAGTGTTGGGTTTTGTTTGTACTTATTCTCGTTTGATTATCATTTGTTGAAAAGTTTGTGAGTTTTGTAGCTCTTCGTTGCATTTTTGTATGTAGGTACATATGCAGTCAATGCATAGTTAATTCATGAAATTTTAGGCGAGTGTTGGGTTTTGTTTGTGCTTATTCTTGTTTGTTTATCGTTTGTTGAAAAGCTTGTGAGTTTTTTTAGCTCTTGGTTGCATTTTTGCATGTTCGTTATTCTATAAAGGTGCATTGTTGGTGAATGGCTTGGTTGTGTGTTTATGATATTTGATAACTAGAAGTATTGTTTGTTGTTACAAGGGCTAATGGTGCAAGTGAGTACAATAGATTACATATGCATTACAAGGGCTAATGGGGTAGTAAATGCATTAATTATTTGTTTATTGCTTGAGTGGGTAGTAGCCTATCAGCAAGGCTCCGAAAACAAATTGTGTGAGATGTGTTAGAGGGCTGGTGAGAATAGAAACAATGAATGCATAATTAATTCATGAAATCTGAGGTGAGTATTGGGTTTTATTTGTGCTTATTGTTGTTTTTTAAAAAATTTGTGTGTTTTTAGCTTTTGGTTTCGTTCTTGCATGTTTGTTATTATGTGGTAGTGTACTACTGGTGAGTGGCTTGTCCTTATGTTTATGATACTTGGTTGTTGTTACAATGGCTAACGGGGAATGTTTGCAAAAAAAATTCATGTTGGTCTATTTTTTTGCAAATTTTATTGTCCTTTTTTATGGTTCATGTTTATGAATAGTGTATTATATGTCATAGACTATGCTCATTTGTCTAATTTTTCCTTGTAACAGAAACCATTACTTGCAATTGGAGTTGAAGGAAGACATCTATATGAACACAAATATACTTAGTTGTTAAAGAATGAACTAGAAGGTCATATTCTTGTATCATTTTTCCCCTTTGTTTCCAATGAATTTTAAATCTTCCAATGTGCATAAAATTTATTCTTTGGAAGAGTTGTGAACAATAAAGGAGAAGTTTGGTTCACGAATCTAACTTACTGAATAGACAGATGAGCATAGTGAATGGCATGCCATGTAATTCATAAACATGAAACTTTTTTTTGTTGAAAAGCAGGTTGCTATTGCAATTGTTAGTTTTTGTATATAATAAGGTTTACAATTGCATTTGTTGAATTTGCTTTTGAAATAGTCACTTGTTGTTCTTAAACTTCTCATGGTGAATCAAATTGTATTATTTGAAGTATTTTTGTTTTTTTTCCATAGTTGGTTGGAGTAGGTCTATTATTAGTTCCTACTAATAGGCAAGTTTACTATTGCATCTGTTGCATTTACTTTCCAATTAGTCATTTGGCCAATGAGATTGTATTGTTTGAAATATTTGTCTTTCTCCTATAGTCGAGATTTAAGCACATATTTTTTGTGCTTGAAAATTAAGGTTTATTCATTTTTGTTTAACTAAATTAGCAAGATAGGGGGACATTATATATTCTGGAAAATATTTAATTGTGAAGCGGTGAATACACATTTAATCCATTGAATGCAAATTGTGTGAGATGTGTTGGTGAGCTGGTGGGTACTAATTCATGGAATCTTAGGTGAGTGTTGGGTTTTATTTGTGCTAATTCTAGTTTGTTTAATGTTTGTTGAAAAGTTTGTGTGTTTTTAGTTCTCTATGTTCTTAATCCTAGGAATAATGGACTACTGGTAAGCAATTTGTATGTTTTTTTTATGATATTTGTTAGCTAGAACTGTTGGTTGTTATTACAAGGGCTAGGGGAGAAATGGGTACAAATGTGGATGACATATACTATGTAACCCATGAATGTGGAATAGTTGAAGCCAAGGAGTAGGTGAGTATTGTAACAAACGAGAATTATCACAAGAAAATGTGAATGCTTTGAGCAAGGTCTTGTTCACTGTGGAGGCATTGAATGCATTGACTATGTATTCATTGCTTCAGTAGTCATGAGCCTACTAGCAAAGCTCACAAAATTTGCATTTGATGTCTAGATGTTTGCAGAAATTTATTGTGTTGGTTTTTTTTGCATATTTTATGTGCTTCTATGTTTCATGTTTATGGATAACATATTATCTTACATAATTTGCATTTAATCTAAACTATTGTTTATGATTTGTGAGTCATACTATTTAATGCATTAAACATGCACTGACTTGTTCAGCATCTATTATCTTACTACGAAAGGTTCATAATTTGCATCCAGACATTAAATATTTGTAAAATATATAATGTGCTCTTATTTTTGCAATTTTCTTTGATAGAAAAAAATAATAGGCCTACATGAAGCAATAGAGAAACAGAATAATTGTTTATTATCGCTCAATTACAAATGAGACTATTGCAATTGTAACTTGCTCATTGGCTTCAAGTGTTTCATGCCGTTTGTTATCTACTGTACCTATTTGTACAATTAGGCCTTATAACAGCGAATAATATTTCTAGTTGTAGCAAGATAGAAGTATTGGTATGAGGACAAGGGTAGTCATTTAAGTGACTTTGTATAATGAATACAGTTGTGGCAAGTCACTATTGCAATTGTCTAATTGACTTTTGAAATAGTTGCTTGTCCAAAGATCTAAGAGAGTATTGCTTTATCTAGTAACAAAAGGCTACAAGATATTGGGATTGGTCCCTATCACTAATACTAGCATATCATTTTTCTTAACAAGCTTGTTGATGTTGTCTGTATGCTAAAAAAGTCTAATGCATTCTCTATGTTATTTGAATTTAATAGACTAATGTTTTTGATTCGCCTGCCATACCATTCAATGCATTGACTACTTGAGAATCTATTATCCTGCTCTCAAAGGTGGCACAACTTGCATTTAGTGATTAAATATTTGCAAAATATATAGTGTCATTTTATTTTTCTAATCCACTTTAACAAAGATGAATAATAGGCCTACTTCAAGTAACAAAATAATTTGAAAACTTTGAGCAAGGTCTTGTTGACTATGGAAGCATTGAATGCATTACCTATGTATTCATTGTTTGGGTAGTTGTTAGCCTATCGTCTAATCTTGCAAGATTTCTATTTAATGTCTAAATGTTTAGGAAAATCTATCTTGCAAAATTTGCATTTAATAAACTATTGTCTGTGATCCAATAGTTATACCATTTAGTGCATTAAGCATGCATTGATTGTTTCTATAGCTCCTACCATGTCGTCAAAGGTGGCACAATTTGCATGCAGTGATTAAATATTTGCTAAAAATATAATGGGTTCCTAATTTCCTTATTTACTTTAACAAAAATGAATAATAGGCCTATTCCAACGAATAGAAAAAGAGATAAATTGTTTATTATCTCTTAATTGCAAATGAAACCATTGCAATAGTAACCTATTGCATGGCTTCATACACAACCCTTGGCAACGAATCAAATTCTATAATGTAAATATTTATTCTTTTATTAGTTCATGTTGATAGGCAAGTTTACTATTGCATCCATTGCACTTGCTTTTCAAATAGTCGATTCACCAGTGAAATTGTATTGTTTAAAATATTTTTGCCTTTTTCCTATAGTCAAGATTTAAGCACAATTGTCCTTCAAAATTATGGTTCATTTATTTTTCTATTGTTTGGAGTAGGTCAACTTTGCAATTGTATAATGTGCATTGGATATGGCACACTTGTCTATCAATCTACAAATATTGCATTAAATGTCACTATGTCTATTGTTCAATCTTGTTTAAGTAAATTAGGAGAATAGGACATATATTTTGAAAAATATTTAATTGTTGAATGCAAATTGGACAAACTTTGACAGAGGGTTGGTAGAAAAGCAATGAATGCATGATTAATGTACTAAGTCTATTATTCATTTCCATTTACGAAAATTAGAAGACTACGAAGACATTGTGAATTTTGGCAAATACTTAAGCAATGAATTGCATATCCGATAATTGCATTTATGCATATTCTTCATTGCAAAAGTACCATGTTTTTGTGCAATTGGAAAGGGAGGCAAAGATTTATGTAGCTGCAAATATATTTAATTGTTGAACAAGGAACTGAAAGATCACATTCTTGTATCATTCTTCCCCTTTGTTTGCAATGAATTCAATGAACAATAAAAGAAATGGTAATGCTTATCGATTTAATGACAAAAAACTAAGATATTGAGATAATTGCTAAAATGAAACTTTATAGCTCCTACGGTGTTTAAGGGCCTCACAGGCTTAGGAATGAGTATAGTGAATGACATGCTATATAATTCATAAACATGGAACTATTTTATGGCCAAAATCAAATTACTTTTTCAATGAGAGTTATGCATAGTTACAGGCATGTGGTATGTATTCCATGTGCAATTTTTCGCTTTGTACATTGACCACATTGTATAATTTAAGTATATTTGCTTTCATTTGCTTGTAAGAAAATTTGAGTGATGTGTTGTATGAAACATTGCATATGAATTTGTATTACATGGTTGCAATTATGCATATCTTTGGCTATAGCATTACTACAATCAAATGATTGCAAAGGTCGTTTGCTTATCGGTATAAATTGGACAGTTTCAAACACTTGGCATAATTTTACACACATTCAAAGAATCAAGTATATTTGTACATGAAAATTTATTTTGAATGTTATGTTCAATGCATTAAATGTGAATTGTGCAAGATGAATTGGAGGCCTAGTGAGTACACAAGCAATGAATACATAGTTAATTCATGAAATGTTAGGCATGTGCTTGGTTTTTTTGTGCTTATTCTCATTTGTTTACTGTTTCTTGAAAAGCTTGTATGTTTCTCTTGTTGCTACATAAAGCAATGATGTTTTAGATCTTTGAGCAAGGTCTTGTTCACTGTGGAGGCATTGAATGCATTAACCATGTGTTGATTGTTTGAATTCCTACTAGCCTATTAGCAAAGTTCACAAAAATTTGATTTAATGTCTGAATGTTTACAAAAAATTATTGTGTTTGTCTATTTTTTTACAAATTTTATCATGTGCTTATGTGTTTCATGTTTATGAATAACATATTATATATCATGAACTGTGTTCATTTGTCTAATTTTTCTTTGTAACCGGCACCATTGCTTGCGATTGGAGATGGGGGCAAAGATCTATATGGCTGCAAATATACTTGGTTATTGAACAAACAACTGAAAGGTTTGATTATTTTATCATTTTTCCCTTTTGTTTACAATGAATTTGAAGTCTTCCAATGTGCCTAAATATTATTCCTTGGAAGAATTGTGAACAATAAGGGAGAAGCTTGGTTTAAGAATCTGACTTGCTGAATAGACAGATGAGCATAGTGAATGGCATGCCATGTAATTCATAAATATGAAACTTATTTTTGTCCACAAGCAAATCACTATTGTAAACGTTGAATTCACTTTTGACATAGTTGGTTGGCGAACTAAATTATATTGTTTAAAAAAATTATGTGTTTTTTCCACAATTGGGATTTAAGAACAAATCTTTCATGTTTGAAAATTATGTTTTACCTATTTTTCTATCGGTTGGAGTACACCTATTGTTCATTTTCATTTGAGTAAATTAGGAAAATAGGGGGACATTATATATACTGCAAAATATTCAATTTTGAAACACTGAATACATGTTTAATCCATTAAATGCAAAATGTTCAAGATGTGTTGGACAACTCCTGTGTATGGAAGCAGTAAATGCATTGTTAATTCTTGGTTGTTTATTCTAAGAACAATGCACTATTGGTGAGTGGCTGGTCTATTTGTCAAACTCTATAATTACAAGTATTGTTTGTTGTTACAAAGGCTAAGGAGACAAATGGGTGCAATGCATGACATATAACATGGTATTCATAAACATGATATACAGAAGCACATAACGAATTTTGCCAAATGTTTAAGAATTAAATTGAAACTATAAGGGCTTCATTGCTGAAAATTTGTTCTTTGCACTTGAGACACAACCCTTGCCAACGAATCAAATTCTATAATCTAAGCATTAGTGTTTTTAATAATTCTTTTGATAGGAAATTTTACGATTGCATATGTTGCATTTGCTTTTCAATTAGTCACTTGGCCAATGGGATTGTATTGTTTAAAATATTTTTGTCTTTTTCCTATACTCAAGATTTAAGAACATATTTTTTCTGCTTGAAAATAATGGTTGATCTCTTTTCCTATTGGTTTGAGTAGGTCCATTTTTCATTTTCCTTTAAGTAAGTTAGGAAAATAAGGGGACATTATATATTGTTGCAAACAAAGGGGAAGAATGATGCAAGAATCTAACCTTACAATTTATTGTTCAACAACTAACTATCTTTGCAGTCGTATAGATCTTTTGTACCCATTTGTCTTGTAGCCCTTGTAACAACAATGAGTACTTCTAGGTTACAAGTATCACAAATAGACAAACAACTTGATTACCAATAGTCTGTTGTTCCTAGGATTGAGGACATAGAGAGCTAAAAACACACAAGCTTTTCAACAAACAATA
>VDFB02087030.1:0-15284 GCA_007258455.2 Sequoia sempervirens | reverse complement strand
AACCCTCAACCCTTAAACCCTCAACCCTCAACTCTCTAACCTATACATTAAACCCTCAACCCTAATCCCTTAACCGTGTACCTTAAACCCTAATCCCTCAAACCTCAATCCTTAAACCCTCAACCCTTAAACCCTAATCCCTTAACCCTCAACCCTAATCCATATCCCTAAACCCTAAACCTCAACCCTTAAACCCTCAAACCTCACCCTCAGCCCTTAAATCCTAAAACCTTAAACCTTAAACCTTAAACTCTAAACCCTTAAAACCTAAATCCTGAACCCTAAATCTTGAATCCTAAACCCTCAACCCTCAACCCTCAACCATATACCTTAAACCCTAATCCCTATCTCTAAACCCCCTAACCCCAACCCTCAACTCTAAACCTCAACCTCAACCTTCAACCACTCAACCCTAAACTTTAAAACCCCTAAACCTCAACCCTTAAGCCTCAACCCTCAACCCTGCTTCTTTCCTCAACCCTATACATTAAAACCTCAACCCTAATCCTCAACCTCAAATCCTTAAACCCAAAACCCTAAACCCCTAGACTATTAACCCTAAACCCTAATCACCCAACCCTCAACCCTAAACCCCATCTCTAAACTCCTCAACCCTTAAAACCTCAACCCTCAACCCTCAACCCTCATCCCTCAAACCTTAAAACCTAAACCCTTAAACCCTAAACCCTAAACCCTAAACCCTTAAATCTTCAACCCTCAATCCTACCCTCAACCCTCAACCCTTAACCGTTAAAACCTCAACCCTCAACCCTCAACCCTTAACCCTAATATCTCAACCCCTAATCTTAATCCTTAAACCTTAAACTCTTCAACCTCTTTAAAACTCAAACCCTAAATCATAAACCTCACAACTGCCTAAAACCCTCAACCCTCAATCCTAACCCTAAACACTCCTAACCATCAAGCCTCAACCCTAAACATTTAAAAAACTCAACTCCTAAACCCTAAACCTCAAACCTAAACCTCAACTCCTCAACCCTAAACTCAACCCTCAACCCTCAACCCTCAACCTTAATCCTTCAACCCTCAACCCTTAAACCCTAAACCCTTAATCCTTAAACCCTAAACCCTTAAACCCTCAACCCTTAAACCCTAATCCATCAACTCTCAACCCTATCCTTAAACCCTCAACCCTCAACCCTTAAATCCTCAACCCTCAACCTTAAACCCTAAACCCTAAACCCTCAACCCTTTAACCCTCAACCATTAAACCATCAACCCTCAACCCTTAAACCCTAATCCCTCAACTCTCAACCTTAAACCCTCAACCCTCATCCCTAATCCCTCAGCTCGAAACCCTCAATTGTAAACCCTCTACCTTATACATTAGAGCCTCAACCCTAATCCCTCAACTCTATACCTTAAAACCTAAACCCTTTAAACCCTAATCCCTCAACCCTCAAACCACAACCCTCAGCTGACCCTTAAACCCTAAACCCTAAACCCTCAACCCTCAAACCTCAATCCTAATCCCTCAACCCTCAACCTTATACCCTAAATCCTAAACCCTAATCCCTAAAACTTGAACCCTAAACCCTAAACCCTTTACCCTATACATTAAACCCTTAACCCTAACCCTCAACCTTATACCTTAAACCATAAATCCTATAACATCAATCCTCAACTCTATATGCTGAAGCCCTAATCCGTCAACCCAATATCTTAAACCCTAATGGACCTATACCCTATACACTTAACCTTGGACACTCAACCCTAAACATTATCCCTCAACCCTCAACCCTCAACCCTCAACCATATACCCTATACCCTCAACCCTTATACCCTCAATGCCTTCTACCCTTGACCTTAAAACTTGAACCCTTTACCTTAGACACTCAACCTTGAACATTATCCCACAGATGTGAACCCTGAAACCCTGAATCCTACAACCTCAACCCTCATCCATATACTCTATAACCTCACCCTTATACCCTAAAACCTAAATATTTCCCCTCAAACCTATACTTAAACCCTAAAACATACTCTCAATCCTTCACCCTATGCCTTATACCCTCAATCCATACTGTAAACCACAAACCCTAATAACTACACCTTACACACTTAATCTTATACACTCAACAAGCTGAACATTATCTCTCAATTGTGAAACCTCAACCTATTACTTAAGCCCTAATCCCTCAACCCTCAACCCTATACCTTAAACCCTAAACACTACAACCTCAACCCTCATCCCTATACCCTATACCCTCACCCTTATAACCAAAACCCAAAATATTATCCCTCAATCCTATACTTAGACCCAATACTTAATCCCTCAACTATAAACCCTCAAACCTCTACCATATATCCTATACCATCAACCCTATACTTAAGCCCTAATCCCTCAACCCTCAACCCTCAACCCTATACCTTAAACCCTAAACCCTACACCCTGAACCCTCATCCCTATACCCTATACCCTCAACCTTGAAGATTGACCCTCAACCCTATACTTAAAACCTAAACCATACACTCTCAACCCTTAACCCTATGCATTATTCCCTCAACCCATATCCTAAACCATAAACCCGAGAACTTAAACCCTAATCCCTATACCCTACACACTTAATCTTATACACTCAACAGGTTGAACATTCCCCCTCAACCGTAAACCGTAAAACCTCAACCCTATACCCTATACCCTCAACCCTATACTTAATCCCTAATCCCTCAACCATCAACCCTATACCTTCAAACCTAAACCCTACACCCTCAAGCCTCATCCCTATGCCTAATATCCTCACCCTTATACCCTAAACCTTCAACATTGTCCCTCAACTCTATACTTAAACCCTAAACCCTACAGTCTAAACCCTTAACCTTATGTCTTATACCAAAAACCCATACCCTAAACCCTATACCCATTATCAAATTTACCCTAATCTATATACGCTAAACACATAAGCTTATACACTCATCCTTGAACATTATCCCTCAATTGTAAACCATAAACCCTCAACCCAATACCCTACATCCTCAACCCTATACTTAAACCCTCAACCCTCAACCCTCAACCTTGTACCTTAAACACTAAAACCTACACCCTCAACCCTCATTTGTATACCCTATACCCTCGACCTTATACGCTAAACTCTAAAAATTGTCCCTCAACATTATACTTAAACCCTAAACTATAAACTCTCAACCCTTCACCCTATACCTTATACCCTCAATCCCTATACCCTAAACACTTAACCCCATAACCTCATCCTTGAACACTATCGCTCAACCCTCAACCATATACCTTAAACCCTAAACCATACACCCTCAACCCTCATCCCTATACCCTATGCTCTCAACCTTATACCCTAAAGCTTGAACATTGTCCCTCAACCCTATACTTAAACCCTAAAACATACACTCTCAACCCTTAACCCTATGCCTTATACCCTCAACCCAAACCCTAAAACTTGTACACAATATCCTTAACCCTAATCCCTATATAGCCTATAAAGTTAACCTTATACCCTAAACCTTGAACATTATCCCTCAATCATAATCCCTCAACCCTCAACCCCATACTTAACCCTAAACCACACATTCAACCTTGTACCCTAATTTACCCTAAACTGTAAACGCTCAACCCTATACCGAATATCCTAAACCCTAATCCCTATAGCCTATACACTTAACCCTATACCCTCAACCCTAAACACTACCCCTCAACTCTCAATCCTATACCTTAAACCCTAAACCGTAAACCCTAAACCCTCATCTCTATACCCTAAAGCCTCAACCTAATACCTTAAACCCTATACTCTAGAGCTTCAAGTTGACTATTTTGGTGTATAAATTTGACATACTTTTTAAAGCCACTTTGGGACCCCTCTTAATGGTGAATACTCGCTCTAAGGAAATGGATGCCACAATAAATACATATGAATATACATACATTCATACACATGTACATACATACAACCATATACATACAAACATATGCATACATACATTCACACATACAAACATACATACATACATACATACAAGCATATATACAAACATACACAAACACACACACACACACACATACATACATACATACATACAAGCATACATACAAGCATACATGAATACATACAAGCATACATGCATACATACATGCATACATACATACATACATACATACAAGAAAGCATATATTCATACATATAAACATGCATACATTCATACATATACATTCAAGCACACAAACATGCATACATACAAGCATACATACAAATATACATACATACAAATATATATACAAACATACATACATAAAACATATGTTTAACAAACTTACATAAAAACAATTTAAAGTGAGACATAACACAAACACGTTATGCCAAAGCTGTGACATAATGTGAGCACATTATAATGTGCTCGCATTTTGTCCTACTTTGGGAATCCCAAAATATTTGGCTTGGTTTTTCTTTGGATTTCCAACCCAAAGGTTTGATCTGCCTTTCCAACACCCAAAAATGTGTTTATGCATATTCTAAAAAATTTCACATAATCTCGTTTGTGCTAACCATCAGGTTTGCACGTGTTTCATTAAGGTCAAGTAAAAAAAACACTTGGGTAATGTTAAGCTCTCTCTTAGCTATTTAACGATGTAATTTTTTTTCACAATTTTACTAGTATGTTAAGGCTTTCATCTTTATTTTTTTTGTTGGAAAACCACTATTTGGTATTTTTTACTTCATTTTTTAACTGTTTGTTGAACTTTTAAATAAATTAAATTTTTATAAACTAGACTCTATTCTACACATATTCAAAAAGAATTTATTGATTTTTGATTATTTCTTAAAAATTATAGGGTTAGCATGGTCAGATTTCTATTTTTTAGGATGTGTCCACTTTGAAAATTCGTAAAAAAATATATATTCCTTAAAAAATCATTAGAAAAATTTGAGATTGCAATAAATGTTGTTAGGTAATTTATCATCAAAGAGATTTTAAAAATACTAAAAAAAGTTAACCTTTTGACTTACCCACAACATATGCTATGTTATGTTTTTTTGAAAAAAAATAGGACCAATTTGTGTGGGTAACTTGTTTGAACCCCTTAATTGCTAACATTTTCAAAAAAATCAATAGTTTAGAAAGTATATTTGGATTAGGCTATAGTCCTTGTTTTTGTTGCATCTTAAAATTTTGAGTGTAACTATCATCAATTTCTCATCCAAGGTCAATATTTCTTGATTTAAAAATAAAAGTGGCCGCTTAAGAGCCATTTTTGGCCCCTCATCTTTGTGCTCTTACCATCTCCCTCCCTACCTCTTTCCTTCTCTACTCTCTATCTCTCCTCTCCCTCCCTCTACCTACCTCTCTCTCTTCCTCCCTCTCTCCCTCCTCTCTCTTTCTCACTCTCTCCTCTCTATCTCACCACTCTATCTCTCCCTCCCTCTATTAGCCCATGTTTGTTGTTGCATCAAAAGATCGATCTATCAATGCTCGAAACAAATGATAGACATGGATTACACAAGATGCGGTTAGTCCCTTGTCATGAACCTTGAGGGGAGCACTGATCATCTGCCAACAATCCCCCCCTCATCATTACTTGAGGGGATTAAAACCTATGACCCAACACTCTAATACCAATTGTTGGCCCACATTTTCCATTGCATCAAAAAATTGATCTATGAACGCTTGATACAAACGGTAGAGAAATGGATCGCATGGGAGGCAATTAGTCCCTTGTCATGAATCTTGAGGGGAGTGCCGACCATCTACCAACACCCTCTCTCTCTTCCTCCCTCCCCACTCTTTCTCTCTCCCCTATCTCTCTCACACACTCACCTCTATCTCCCCCTACCGGTTCACCCCTATCTCTCCTTCCCTCCCTCTCCTCTCTCTCTACCTCTCCTTCCCTCTCTACTTATCTTTATCTCCCCCCCTCTCTCTCTACCTCTCTCCCTCCATCACTCTCTCCTCACATGTCTCTCTCTGCCTCTTTCCTCTCTCTCTCTCCTCTCCCTCCCTCTACCTACCTCTCTCCTCCTCTCCTCCCTCCCCTCTCCTCCTCTCTCCTCTCCCACCACTCTCTCTCTCTCTCTCTCTCTCTCTCTCTCTCTCTCTCTCTCCTTTTTATCTCACCATTCTCTCCCTCCTCTCACTCTCTCCTCTCTGCTCACCATTTTCTCTTTGTCTCTCTCCTCTCCTTCCCTCTCTTTTGTATCTCTCTCTCTCTCTATCTCATTATCTCTCTCTCTCTCTCTCTCACCTCTCTCTCTCTCTCTCTCTCTCTCTCTCTCTCTCTCTCTCTCTCTCTCCTCTCTCACTCACACACAAAAAACACACACCTCCTCTCTCCTCTCTCACACTCTCAGCCTCTCTGCAGCCAGGCATTCTCTCTCTCTCTCTCTCTCTCTCTCTCTCTCTCTCTCTCTCTCTCTCTCTCTCTCTCTCTCTCTCTCCCATTCCTCAGTCCCTCTCTTCTCTCACTCCTCTCTTTCTCTCACCCATTCTCTCTCTCTCTCTCTCACACACACACACACCTCTATCTCCCTCCCTATCTCTACCACCCTCCACCCTCCTTTTCTCTGTATCTCCTCTCTCTACCTCTCCTTCCCTCCCTACTTATCTTTATCTCCCCTCCCCTTATCTACCTACCTACCCCTCTCTCTCTCTCTCTCTCTCTCTCTCTCCTTCCCTCTCTAATTCTCTCTATCTCACTTCTCCCTCTCCCTCTCCCTCCCCTCTCTACTTTACTCTATCTCCTTCCCTCCCTCCTTCCCTTTGTACATCTCGCTATCTCCTCTTTCCCTCTCCTTCCTCTCTCTTGTTCGCTCTCTCCTTCCCTCTCTAATTCTATATCACCTCTATCTCCCTACCTCTCACTCCCTCCCTCCCTCCCTCTCTCTATATCTCTCTATCTCACCTCTCTCTCCCTCCCTCCCTACATCTCCTCCTCTCTCCTCTCTCTCTACCTACCTCTCCCTCCACCACTCCCTACCACTCTCTCTCTATCTTACCTCCCTCTCTTTCCCTCCATACCTCTCCCTCCCTCTCCTTCCCTATCTACTCACCATCTCTCCTCTCTCTACCTTTCTACCACTCTCTTTATCTTTATCTCCTCTCTCTCTACCTAGCTTCCTCATACTCTTTTTGTGTCTCTGTCTCTCTCTCTACTCCTCCCTCTGCTCTCTATCTATCTCCTCCCTCCTCTCTCTCCTCTTTCTCTCACTCTCCCTCTCTCCTCTCTATCTCACCATTATGTCTCCCCCTCCCTCTCACTCTCTGTACTAAGAGGAATAGGCTAGATAGAGAGAAGTAAAGAGGGAAGGTAGGTGGGAGGAAGAGAGAGAGGTGAGATAGCGAGATGCAAAGAGGGGAGGAGAGAGAAAAAATGGAGAGATAAGGAGAGAGGGAATGAGGAAGGTGGAGAGATTGAGAGAGAGGATGGAGGGAGAGAGGTAGAGATGGATAGGTTAGATATAGAGAAGTAGAGAGGGAGGGTGAGAGGAAGGAAGAGAGAGAGGGGGAGATAGAGAAAATTAGAGAGAGAGAGAGGGGGAAGGAGGAAGGTGGAGAGATTGAGAGAAAGGAGGGACAGAGGGAAAGGTGGAGAGGGATATGTTAGATATAGAGATAATTAGAGAGAGAGAGATGATACAACTTGCTGATTACTGAAATTTGATTAAATTTGAAAAATTATAAGATCTTCCAAAAACTAGAATTTGCATTACAAATCCTATAGATCTGAAACCACTCTCAAACATCTTGAAACTATATACATGGAATATAACTTAAAGTATAAGAAAGTAAATATCCATATGTAAATTC
Source organism: Sequoia sempervirens (assembly GCA_007258455.2). Lineage (NCBI taxonomy): Eukaryota > Viridiplantae > Streptophyta > Pinopsida > Cupressales > Cupressaceae > Sequoia > Sequoia sempervirens. The sequence continues at coordinate 7,496 of VDFB02087030.1, read as the reverse complement.
CAACTTATACTTAAATGTTTATTTCATGTATATAGTTTCATTGAAAGACACGACAAGGAAGAGAAAAAAGAGAGAAAAAAGAAAGATATATTTTTTTTAATGCAAGACAAAATGTGAGTGAGTTATAACATGCTCTCGTTTTGTGTAATTACATAATGCAAGCATGTTATAACACACTGGTGTTTTGTGCAAGCACATAATGTGAGCATGTTATAACATGCTCACATTTTGTAATTGCCAAACCATAACGCAAGCACGTTATAACACACTCGCATAATCTATATTTTAAAAATTAAAATTTTATCTTATTTTTAAAAAAAATTATGTTGGACGACATAAATGTTGCTTTTCTAAAAATGTTGCTTGCTATAAAAATCTAGTTATTAAAAGTTACGTAGAAAGATTCATGATTTATTTCAATTTTTTTGAAAAAAATATATTTAACACAAATCACTAGTTCGCCTCATCTTCAAATTCTTAACAATTTAATTGCTATAAATCTTAGAAAGTGAAGATTTAGCTAAAAATGCTGATATTAACATCCCACTTTGGCCAAAAAGTGGGACTCATTACTATGAAATTACCCATTTGATCTTCAAAAACTAAATCTAACATTTTCATGAATAATTATCAATAAAAGTTATAAAGTATGATGACTAAACTAAACTTTTTTGTTTGCATAGGATCACAAATATTGAAATGAACTACCTAAAGTGGATAATGGGCCCTCAATGCACTACCTTTTGAAAAATTTCTCTTTCATTTTTGCTTTTAACACATCCTTCACAAACATCCTTGTTCTCTGTAAACTAATTCTTTTGATGTTAGTAAATTCAAAATATGAAAATTGAAGAGTTCATACTTAAGACGATAGAATCAACTTTTTTTTTCATTCTCCAAACTTCAATTGGAACATCTTCTTTTTTGACACATGCATAGTTGTAACAAATCTCTTTTCTTGATTCTTATCATAGATGGTATATTTTTTTATTTTTAACACCACTTTATAATTCTTTTCACATAGTTGCCCCCCACTTAACAAATGTTTAAAAAAAATAAAAAATAAAAAATTACTAGACATACAGTCAAAACAACCTAAATCTAAAAATCATAGCTCTTTAGGACTAGTTTTAGTTTTATTATAAGATAGAAGTAAATTACTTGGAGAAACCTCCTCATCCTCATAAGCATAATTAGAATTTTTGTTGTCATTATTTTATTTTTAGTTTGTATTCCCTTCCAAAATGACCAAACCTATTACAATGATAACATTGAATATTTCTCTTATCAAATCTTCTTTCACCACCTCTTCTAACTCTATTTCCTCTTGAATAATTATAATTCCTATCTTTGCCTTTGTCTTTGGCTTTTTTTTTACTATTAACACCTTCATTTTTTGTGCTTTACATTTAAAAAAAAAAAAATTATCATCACATTCTCCAAATATACCTCTAAATCTTCCCTTATGTCTCCCCTCAAAAATATTTATTTTTTTACTTACCTCAAAAATTATTACAGCGGGATTTCAACTCGGTCTTATACACCTCAAAACCCTTTTTACCGCCACCTTTTAAACACTTTAAACTGAAACAGACCATACGGCTAAAAATATGCCTTTCATGCATTAATCGCGCAATAGCTTAAACTAGCATATATATCCTAATGCGTAGTCTATATAGAAAACATCGAGAGATATCAATTGTAGGAATCGAAAATGACAATAATATTAATATTCATTTTTTGTAATAATATATTCATTCGTTGCATCATAATTTAATATCATTGAATTATATTATAATATACAATAAGGGTGTCATCATCATTTACTTTGTTATGTGAAAAGATACACATAAGCTCGGTTATTAGACTTTCCAAATCACAAACGGAAGGAAATAGACCAAAATGTGCAAGCAAATAGCTTAATCTATCTCATTGTCTCCCTCTTTCTATCTCTATTGCTCCCTCTCCCTCTTTCCCTTTCATTCCATCTCCCCCTCTTTATATGTTTATCTATCTTTCTCACACTGCTTCTATATTTCTCAAGTTATATCTATCTCTATCCTTGTCTCCCCCTCTCTTCTTATCACTCCCTCTTTCTATTTCTCTCTACTTCTCTCTCCTCTCTCTATTTCTCTCCCCCTCTCCTTCCCACTCTATCTATTTGTAAATATATATCCCTCTCCATATCTCTCTCTCACTCATACACACACACTTCCTCTTTCTTCTTCCCTACCTCTATCTCTATCTCTTTATATTTCAACCTATCTATACCTCTCTATTACTTATCTCTATCACCTTCTTTCTCTCTCTCTCTTGCACCCTCTATCTGTACATCCCTATCTCTCCCTCCCCCTCTCTATCTTTACCTCATTATGACTACCTCTATCTTTTTCTCTCTCGCGCCTCTCTATATCTCTTTCTATCTATGTCTCTCTACATCTATTTCTATATCTCTATCCCTATACATATATCATTTACCTCCCCCCCTTCTCTCTCTCTCTCACTATTTATATCTCCCTCTCCATCTCTATTTGTCTTTCTCTACTTCTCTTTATTTTTATCTTTATCTCTCTTCCACTCCCCGTCTTTCTATATCTCCTTATATCTCTATCTTTATATCACTCTATCTTACCATATATATATCTCTCTCTCTATCTTTATATAAATATATTCAATTTATATTTATTATTACATATTTTATGAAATATGATGTATATTATTAAATATAAATATTATATACATACACTCCCTTTTCCTCCCACCCTATCTCTATATCTCTACCTCTACCCCTTCTCTATTGCTTTTCTCTATCACCACATGTAACTCTCACTCTTGTCCCCTCTATATATTCATCTCTCCCTCTTTCTCTATATCACTTCCTATATCTTTATCTTCCTATCTCTCCATCTCCCCCTCTCTCACCATCTCCCTCTTTATATCTCAATTTCTCCCTCTCCCTCTTTCTCTTTCATTCCATCACTCCCTCTTTATATGTTTATTTATCTTTCTCACATTGCTTCTATATTTCCCAAGTTGTATCTATCTCTATGCCTATCTCTCCCTCTCTCTTTATCACTCCATCTTTCTATTTATCTCTGCTTATCTCTCCTCTCTTTATTTTTCTCCCCCTTGTCCCTCCCTCTTTATCTATTTGTAAATATATATGCCTCTCCATATCTCTCTCTCACTCATATACACACACTTCCTCTTTCTCCTTCCTTACCTCTATCTTTATCTCTTTATCTTTTCACCTATCTATACCTCTCTATCACCTTCTTTCTCTCTCACTCTTGCCCCCTCTATCTATATCTCTCTTTCTCTCCCTCCCCCTCTCTATCTATATCTCATCACGTTTACCTCTATCTCTTTCTCTCTCTCACTCTCACTCCTCTCTATCTACATCTATTTTTCTATCTCTATCCTATACATATATATCCTTTCCCTCTCTCCCTCTCCTTCATTCTCTATCTTATTCATCTCTCTCTCTCTCTCATTTATATCTCCCTCTCCATCTCTATTTTTATTTCTCGATACTTCTCTCTATTTTTCTCTTTATCTCTCTCTCCCTCTCCCTCTCCATATCTCTCTCACTCATAGACACATTTCCTCTTTCTCTTTCCCTACCTCTATCTCTATTACTTATCTCTATCACCTTATTTATTTCTCTTTCCCCCTCTATCTATATCTCCCTATCTCTCCCCCCCTCTCTATCTATACCTTATTACGTCTACCTCTATCTCTTCCTGTCTCACTTCTCTCTCTATCTTTGTACATCTATTTATCTATCTCTATCCCTATAAATATATATCATTTCCCTCTCTCAATTCTTCATTCTCTATCTTATTCACTCCATCTCTCCCTCCATCTATTTGTATTTCTCTACTTATCTCTATTTTTTTGTTTAGCTCTCTCCTTCTCCCTCTCTCTCTCTATATATCTCCTTATATCTCCATCTTTATATCACTCTATCTCACCATATATCTCTCTCTATCTCTCCCTCTTCCTCCTTATCTCTTTATCTATTCCTCTCTATCGCTCTCTATCTCTCCCCCTCTATCTCCATATCTCTCTCTATATTTATTTCTCTCTCTCTCTCTCTCTCTCTCTCTATTTTTATCTATTATCTTTATTTCTCCCTCTCTCTATATTTATCAATTTTTCTCCCTCTTCTTTGTTCTATATTCATCTCTACCTATATCTATTTGTCTCACTCTTCCTCTATCGCTCTATATTCATTTCTATTTCTATTTCTATTTCTACCTCTATATTCCTCTCACTCATCTCTCTATCTCTTTCTATCCATATCCTTCTCTACATATATCTCCCTATCTCTTTATCTCTTTGCCTATCCCTTTCTATCTCTTTATATCAACATCTCTCCCTCTCCCTCTGAATAGTTCTAGCATACAAGTGATAAAATGGAAAAACATTTAAACACTCAATAACATAACGTTTTGTCGTAGCTAGAGAATATATTATGGCATAAGTAAGAACAAAAGAGAAGCCAAATAACACCATACATACCACATGTATACATATCCTTTTGGCATTATACCCATTGCATTATGAAACAGATGCGACAACCCATTAACTTATATCGTCTGCACCCATTAACTTATATCGTCTGATTATGCAACTGGTTCCAATAAGTTTGAGGGTATAAAAGTATCACAAATTCCATAATTACCAATCAAATTGAGGAAAATAGAATGTGACAAGTTAAAATTGAAGAGGTTATGTAATCCTATGGATCTTTTTTTTTAACTACTGCCCCATAGATCTTTATGCATTGAAACAAGGGAAATTATTCAAACTCTTTTCCTCGAATGTTTTAGGTCAAGAAGTTTTTAAGAAAATCTTCAAGAGTGAAACATCAAGCTTCACAACTACAAGTAGAAAAAAAATGGTTCAAATAGAAAAATGTATCTACCACCTGCTTGTATCATGAATAAAATGTATAGATTTTTTCACAAACTGTTCCGAGAAATTAAGGGCACCTTATGCATATGTATGAATCCTTGTGATGAGTGGTGCACTGCCAGATATATTGCAAATGAATCAATTTTTGTGTTTCTATTTTGACAAAAAAAAACTCTGTTGCTTAGAATTTAGGTACAAACTCCCCCAAAAATAAAATTCAGTTTGTGAACCGCTCTGAAAAATGTATCATATTTATCAATGTCATTTACAATCTCAAGTAGGAACAATGTTTAGTCTTACATATATGACCAATGGGTAGAGAGTACCACCCAATAATCTCTACAAGTAGAAACCATCCTGCCCTACTGTCTGCAATTGAGAATCGGTCCCTTCTCATCCTAGATATTGCTACCAACATTGAATTACATATTTTCTCACATTTGTGAGGGAATCCTCAAAACCTCAAGGGCCCATGTGTCCAATTTTATTAACATGATACTCTAAAACATTAGAACTTCATTCCAAGTCAAGTATCGTCAAGAAAAATGCTCTTATGGTGATATGTCGTATTCACACACAGATTTTTTGACAAATCTTTGCCAGGTGGTGACAAGACTTGTAATATATTGTTAATTAGGTCATTTATCATCACCAATAATTTGAACAAGAACAGATTCCTCCGTTGAAATGGTGGAAATGGCTACCATCCCTCACCATAATGTCTCGTCTAACAATCTTGGATATGAGCTTCATGGCAGTATGGCAGTCTGCACACAAACGGAGGTTCTTGAAAATCGGGAACGTCCTGGCCCTGTAAATAAAAAAACACAAACAATTAGAGCAAAACCCCAATTAAAAGTACCAAAATATTCAAATCTCTATAGCGTAAATCATCAAGTGTCAATGCAACCATTTAATAGAGTACAACCATGTAAACACAATGACAAAATGGTGCTTGAAATACCACCCAACATGAAAATACCAACGTAACGTAAACAACAACATCGAGAATAGTCGTGGCGATAATCTTGTCCTTAGAGGCTCGCCAAGCTTCCACTATTCACGTAAAAGGGTTGCGAGTCTTGAAGACATAGCCATCCTTGCCCCTTCCCCTGAGCAGTCTGTTTGGGTAATACACCACCTGGTTGCCCTCCTTGAAGGCCAACCATACATAGAACAATAGCAGCACCACAAACACCAAAAACGAAGTCCCCACAGATGTCACCAACAAAGTAAAATCCATTTCCTTGCAGTTGAGATAATGGAATACACAACTTAGCTCATTTATGCGTGGCTACAGATTGTGTGTGATTAACGGTTAAATGGAATGAGTATGAATGCGTATAAATAAACAGAAAGGGCCACACTATTCCCATGGTAAAGGCATAGAGAAGAGCGACAGAGCAACAGAACCAGGCCCACCTCGAAGCTAAAACACATCTTTTCAAACCATAAGTTACAATTAATGGGAAAAATATATTATCCTGAAAGGCATAGGTGTGGCAACCGTAACCAATTTGTCAAGAGCTGCACTAATTTTCTTTAACTTTGTAAAGAATAATGAATTAAAGAAATGGGAAAGCTTGAAGGAAGAGCATGAGATGCAGAGGAAGTAGACTGTGTACAGAGCCACCCTGTTTAAACCTTACACAAAGTTCCATAACTCCCTCTCCGTCTAATTCCCTACGCAAACGCAAATAAAGGCCTCCAGTTGTTGTGCAGTAGAAAAATGAAGTGGCTAGTTTTAGTGGCAAAATGTACATTCAGAATAAAACGGTTATTCAAAAGACAATTCCAGAAGCATCATCAGTTATTCTAGGTAATGACGCCACCTTGGCCAAACAAAACTATAGTTCCCTTTTTATCGCATCCAAGAATAAGTCACTTTCCCTTCCGAAACTTATGCCACCAAGGAGATATTTTTTATTATGGCTGTGTTTAAAGACTATCATTCCGCCAATGATAAAATGCCACTTACATATTTGTGATATGTGCTTAATAAAAGAGGGTGATTATTTTGTTGATAATAATTAATAAACAATAAATGGTGATGATTTCAAGAACTCTCCTTGATTTAAGGTAGAGTTTTTCTGAACACACCAAATGCCATTGTAAAACGTCTCTAAAAACTAATTCTAAAATCAGTGCTTGAAAAGCTGGACTTCATGGCGGTCATCACTTATCCAAAAGGAATGTGCCGTAATGTCCTTGCATTGCCACAGAACCTAACTTTCGATCAATAATTATAGCGTTCAAGAACACAGTTAAATGTAGAAAAATTCTCGAGTATTCCAACAAATACATTGATAAGTGCAAAAATTCATAACTTCCATTATCATACCCATGCGTTCCAAATACTTTCTGTTTAACATTTTCAACTGTGATGACAAATTTCATCAATGGATATCTTAATGCACAGTCTGCATTTTCAACTGTGATGATAAAATTTCATCAATGGATATCTTAATGCACAGTCTGCATTTCTTCATTTCGCGACGTGGGCGAGAGAGTATATGGGAATCAAAGACATGATATTTTCATGGTCCATTAAGATTAAAAAGTTCTCATTCAATTTT
>VDFB02087029.1:0-31925 GCA_007258455.2 Sequoia sempervirens | reverse complement strand
TATACAATCTTGGGAATCCTTTATTTTTTATTTTGTAGTGTGTTTTTAACTTGCATTTGTAAATACTTTGATTTTCTGTGTTTTCTGGCCTGAATCAAGTGGTGTTGGAAAGATGGAGGCTTAGAGCACCTTCCCACCGTACAATTTGTACAGCCTCTTGGGAAATATGCCCTACCTCCATGCTTGTAAATATGGTTGTAGATAGGGTTTGTGTGAGTTCTTTGGTGGCTAGCAAATGGATGCCCTAGGCGAGCCAGAGCAGGCCCGGTTGGGGCAGTCTTGCAGAAAAAGTTCCATATTTTGCAGGGGAACAAAGATCTGAGTGAAATTATTTTTGTAGAATTTAAAGGAAGGTCTTAGGTATGCTTGGAGGTGAGGAAAGAGTTTTGGCAGTTCATCTTGTGAGAGCATTCTTTGACAGTCTTCAATCAGCTCTGTGAAATTTAGAAACCCTAGGGTTCTTGTGCATTTTTGTGACTGGACAGTATACAGCCTGAGCAGGCTTGAGACCACAAGATTCTTGGAGGTAAGGGTAGGAGAAACACTATTCCTATTCCAAGAACCTAGATCCTTGGTGGGTTTAGGAGGAAGAAGCATCAAACCCCTGTTTCAGAGACCTAATTGGGGGCTCAAGGCTACTAGCCATTCAAGCCATAGGAAGGAACCTTGAGAAAGCGATGGAAAGTTTGAGGATTGTGGTTACACAAGGACCTTAGATTGGTCATTTTGAAGTTCTTGAAACACCTTTAATCCCTTGCAAGAACCTTGAAGAAGTTTAAGATTATTAGGCCTTTAGGGCAGATTAAGGGCCAAAGGAGAGAATATGGTGAAGCACCAAGATTTGCTTGGAAAAAGGACAACAAGTGGATAGAAGAGGGATTGGTCAGTCAACTAGGGGTTTCTAGGTAGAAGCAGGGACCTATAGGTTAGCTTGGTGGAGCAAGTCACCAAGGGGGTCTATTGAGGAAAGGCCAAGAGCAAGAATTAGCGAGTGATTCCTCCAATCCCTCTCCCTATCAGATTGGTATCAGAGCAGGCTAAAGGTTTGGGAAAGAAGGTTATATGTTAGAAGTTGAGTCAAGTGAAACTCCCAACATGGTGAAAAATTCACAATTAGCCAAGAGGGTTGAAGAACAAGAAGAGGACAACAAGTCGTTAAAAGATAGAATAGAGCAACTTGAGAAAGCATTGAATGATGCAAGGTTGGAAGGAAAGGTACCAAAGGAAGAAGAGGTTGCAGAGGAGGACAAGGTCCCTAAACCTAACCCTATTTTGGAGGAGGAGCCTTTCTTGAAGGCATTGAAAGCCTTGAGTGGAAAAGGACTTGAGGGCATACCACTGTTCAGTGGAAAGATAGATCCTGATTTGGTCACAGATTGGATAGATGGCATGGAGAACCACTTTGAGTGTGATGGAGTCACTGAAGCACAAAAAGTGAAGGTTGCTAAATCAAGGTTGAGAGGATCAGCTTTGACATGGTGGAAGTTTGTTCAAAATGAAAGGGAGAAAGAAGGCAAACAACCCATATCAACTTGGAAAGGAATGGTTGCTAAGGTGAAGGAAGCCTACATGCCAGATGACTATGAGATTCTGTTGCACAAGAAGAGGCAAAGTCTAAGGCAGAAAGACCAAGATGTAAACACCTATACTAAAGAGTTTCAGAAGCTTTGCTTGAGATCAAATGTGACAGAGGATGAGAGCCTAAAAGTGGCTATGTACCTTCATGGCTTGAAGTGGAACATTCAGGAAGAGATGGCTTTACTAAGTCCCAAGATAGTCCACCAATGTTATTAGTTGGCCATAAAGATTGAGGAAAGGAACAAAAGAAAGCATGATCAGTCCTCTAAGGGTAGAGGAAAAGGCAGAGATCAAAGAGGACAGCGTGGTGGTTACCAAGGTAGAGGTAATGATCAAAGGAACCAAGGATAATCTAAGCTCACTAAGCATGGAGGTAAAACATCTTCAAGAGGAGGATTTAATAGAGAAAGAGGACCTTAAGGAGGTTCAAACAGAGGAAGAGGAGTAGGTAGGAGCAGTTCTTTTTTTGCAAGCATGAAGTGTTATCACTGTAGTCAACTAGGTCACCCTGCTTATAGATGCCCAGAGAAAGCTTCTTCTTCAAGCAATGAAAAGAGAGTGGCCTATGTACAAGAGGACACCATGAGTCCTAAGGCAACTGAGATCAGTCATATAAAATCTAAAATTGGAGAGAGTCTGATGTTTAATAGAGTGCTGATCAGACAGCCAGTCAAGGAGGAACCTAAGCAAAGAAGAGCTCTTTTTAGAGAAAGGTGCAAAATACTTGGTAAAGTATGCAAGGTCATTGTAGATTCTGGTTCTACAGATAATATAATCTCAGAGGAGGTAGTAACTAAACTGAAATTGCAGAAGGTACCTCATACCAACCCCTACAAGGTCACATGGTTGAATAAAGGGCAGAGTGTTTTGGTGAATGAGCAAGTAACCATGGAATTTTCAATTGGAGGCTATAAGGACAAGCTATTTTGTGATGTATTACCCATAAAAGCATGCCATCTACTATTGGGAAGACCATGGAAATATGATAGAAGTGCCATTTATGATGGGAAGGAGAACACCATTTCATTCAAGAAGGATGGAAGAACCTTCAAGCTGTAGTCATTGATAGAGGAAGATGAAGGGCAGTCCAAGGTACCAAACATTATGTTGAGAAGTGGTAAAGAGTTTATCAGCAATCTACATCAAGGAGGTGAAGGATGTGTGATCATAATGCAACCCAAAGAAGAAGAAAAGGCTGAAAGGACAGTCTTACCAGAAGCAGTCTAAAAATTGCTTGATAAATACAAGAGTATAGTCAGTGATAGAACACCTGCAACTCTACCACCAAAGAGAGCAATAAGTCATCAAATTGACTTTATACCTAGAGCCTCATTTCCTAAAAAAGCAACATACAAGCTCACTCTGGAGTAGAACCTAGAGGAGACTAGGCAAGTGGAAGAATTGTTGAATCAAGGTCTAATTCAAAAGAGCATCAACCCATGTGCAGTCCCGGTGGTTTTGGAAACTAAGAAAGGAGGTAAGTGGAGACTTTGTACTGATTCTAGAGAAATCAATAGGATTACAATTAGATATAGATTCCCTATCCCTAGAATAGAAGATTTAATGGATTTCCTTGGAGGAGCACAGTATTTCACCAAGTTGGACCTCAAGAGTGGCTACCATCAGATTATAATTAAGGAAGGTGATGAGTGGAAGACAACTTTTAAGACAAATGATGGCTTATATGAGTGGAAAGTAATGCCATTTGGCCTCTCAAATGCCCCTAGCACGTTCATGAGACTAATGAATGAGGTGATTAAGGATTTCATAGGAATCTTTGTAGTAGTCTATCTTGATGACATACTGATTTTCAGTAAGATAGCAGAACATTTGAAGCATTTGGAGATGGTTCTTATAAGGTTGCAAGAAGAGCAATTGGCAATTAACCTTGAGAAGTGTGAGTTATTCAAGCAATAACTTGTGTATCTATGCTTTGTAGTATCCCAAGGAACCTTGAAGATGGATCCAAGCAAGGTGGAAGCCATCCTAAACTGGCCTACACAAACCACAACAACAGAGGTAAGGAGTTTTCATGGTTTAGCTCAGTTTTATAGAAAATTCATAAGGAATTTTAGTGGTATATGTGCACCAGTCCTAGATACTATTAAAAGTGGTCTAAAAACAAAGTTTAAATGGACTCAAGAGGCTAATAAGGGGTTTGAAAAACTAAAACAAGAAGTGGCAACTCAACCAATTCTATTACTGCCTAGTTTTGACAAGTTATTCATAGTTGAGTGTGATGCAAGTGGAGTAGTAGTAGGAGGAGTACTTAGTCAAGAAGGTAGGCCTATGGCCTTCTTTAGTGAAAAGCTCAATGAAGCCAAGCAAAAATACTCCACCTATGATCTAGAATTATATTCTTTAGTGCAGTCCCTTAGGAAGTGGAGGCATTATTTGTTGCCCAAAGAGTTTGTGGTCTTTACTGATAACCAGGCACTCAGCTACATTAACACCCAAGAGAAGCTGAGTAATAGACATTTGAAATGGATGGAGTACATCCAAGCTACATTCACTCATCAAGCACAAAAGGGACAAATGAACAAGGTGGCGTATGCATTGCCGTATATCGCCTGACAAAGCAGGAGATATAGTCAAAAGCATTAGATTGGAGAGTTTCAAAGACCTCTATGGTGAAGATGAAGACTTTTTAGAAGCCTACAAGGTATGCTCTAATTTTGAGAATCACTTTCATAGTCATTATGTTGAGTATACATTGCAAAATGGACTGTTATTTAAGGGTAATCTATTATGTGTCCCAAGAGGGTCAATGAGGGAAAATTTGATTCAAGAAAAACATAATGGCAGTCTTAGTGAGAATTTTGGTATCAATAAAACTTTAGAGCTTGTTCAACTGCCTCTATTACCAGCCAAAATTAGTAAGAGATGTCAAAAAATATGTAGAACAGTGTGTTGTATGCATGAAAGCTAAAGGAGGAGCTAGCAATGCTGGTTTGTATCAACCCCTGCCCATTCCAAATAGACCATGGGAGTGTGTGAGCATGGATTTTGTTGTAGGTCTTCCTAGGACCAAGATTGGTTTTGACAGTGTTTATGTTGTGGTAGACAGATTTAGTAAGATGAGTCACTTTATTCCCTGCAAAACTACTCATGATGCAAGCTACATAGCACACCTTTTCTTCAGGGAGGTTGTAAGAATCCATGGCTTACCTTTAAGCATCATTTCTGATAGAGATGTGAAGTTCATGTGTCATTTTTGGAAGACTCTATGGAGCAGATTGAGTACAAATCTATCATTTGGATCAGCTTACCATCCTCAAACTGATGGTCAAATAGAGGTGGTTAACAAAGTGTTAGGTAATCTTCTGAGGTGCTTGACAAAAGAATATGGATAGACATGGGATATGGTGATTTCCCAAGCTGAATATGCTTATAATGGCAGTGTCAATAGAACTATAGGAAAAAGTCCTTTTGAGGTTGTGTATGGGATGCAACCAAGAGGTATTTGTGAACTCAGAGACCTTGGATCTATGGAGAATAGGAGTGGACATGATAAAGACTTCACTCAGACCATGAAGGAGATTCATGAGCAAGTCAAGAAGACAGTGATAGCAGCAACCCAAAAGTTGAAGGAGAATGTTGATTTGTCAAGGATGTACAATTTGTAGTTGGGGACTATGTTATGGTCCACCTCAACAAATCCAGATTGCAGAAGGGCATGGAAACCAAGTTACATATGAAAAGAGTGGGTCCATGCAAGGTGTTAGCCAAATATGGCAAGAATTCATATAAGGTGGAATTACCATCAGATTTGGGCAACTCTCCAGTTTTCAATGTTGCTGATTTGATCAAGTACAAGGGATCAGTCAATGATGGGGATCAGGACAGCAAGGAAATCTTCAAGGAAATCAGTAATGTGACCCTTCCTCAACAAGACAAGCTTCGGGCAGGGAAGATCTTGCAGTCAAGGGTGCAGAAAGCTACAAGACATAAGGTGTATATGGAACACCTTATCAAGTGGAAGAACAAGCCAGATACATAAGCTACTTGGGTACAGGAAGATCAGTTCAAGAAACTTGGCATTGACTTGACATTGGCCTCTCCTTCCTCTCTTTAGTTTTTTTTGCAGAGAGGGGGAGAATGGTGCAGTCCAGCACCTGGCAAGGTTTAGTTTTATCGAAGTTTTTGTTGGAAGTCCAAAATTTTGTTGTGTTAAGTTGAGGTCATGTGGACCATCTTGCTTGGTTGTTGTATTTTTGAATAAAACTTGATCTAGCCATGATCAATGGATTGGAAGGTGGCAATCATGAGTGGATTTTGAAGCCCAACTTGTCATCTTTACCAATCTAGCCAAGGTGTTTGAAAACACATGAGGTTTTATAATATGAATCTTTAGGTCATCTTTGAGTTCAACCAAAGCACATAAGTTGTTGTGGAGGAATATTTAAGGCATGCCATGACCTTTTGGTTTGTTAGAAAGTTTTTGTACAAACTGTGTTTTGAGAAATTGGAAAAAACAACATTGAGGAGATAATTTTCCTGTGTTCTTGTGTTGAAACTGATCTTTAATGGCGTGATTATGCTATTTTACTATGTGTATTATGTAGTGTGAGGCTTATAAAATCTTGGGAAGCCTTTCTTTTTTATTTTGTAGTGTTTTTTCAACTTGCATTTGTAAATACTTTGATTTTATGTGTTTTTTGGCATGAATCAAGTAGTGTTGGAAAGATGGAGGCTTAGAGCACCTTCCCACCATACAATTTGTATGGCCTCTTGGGAAATGTGCCCTAAATCCATACTTGTAAATATGGTTGTAGATAGGGTTTGTGTGAGTTCTTTGGTGGCTAGCAAATGGATGCCCTAGGCGAGCCAAAGAAGGCCCAGTTGCTGTAGTCTTACAGTAAAAGTTCCATATTTTGCAGGGGAACAAAGATCTGAGCAAAATTCTTTTTGTAGAATTTAAAGGAAGGTCTTAGGTATGCTTGGATGTCAAGAAAGATTTCTGGTGGTTCATCTTGTGAGAGAATTCTTTGATAGTCTTCAATCAATTTTGTAAAATTTAGAAACCCTAGGGTTCTTGTGCATCTTTGTGTTTGGACAGTATACAGCCTGAGTAGGCTTGAGACCACAAGATTCTTGGAGGTGAGGGTAGGGGAGACACCATTCCTAATCCAAGAACCTAGATCCTTGGTGGGTTTAGGAGGAAGAAGCATCAAACCCCTGTTTCAGAGACCTAATTGGGGGCTCAAGGCTACTAGTCTTTCAAGCCCTAGGAAGGAACCTTGACAAAGCGATGGAAAGTTGGAGGAATGTGGTTGCACAAGGACCTTCGATTGGTAATTTTGAAGTTCTTGAAACACCTTTAAGCCCCTGCAAGAATTTTGAAGAAGTTTAAGGCTATTAGGCCTTTAGGGCAAATTAAGGGCCAAAGGAGAGAATATGGTGAAGCACCAAGATTTGCTTGGAAAAAGGACATCAAGTGGATAGAAGAGGGATTGGTCAGACAACTAGGGGTTCCTAGGTAGAAGCATGGACCTATAGGTTAGCTTGGTGGAGCAAGGAACCAAGGGGATCTATTGAGGAAAGGCCAAGAGTAGGAATTAGTGAGTGATTCCTCCAATCCCTGTCCCTATCAATGGGTGTCTCCATTAGTGATTGTACCCAAGAAAGGAGGGAAATGGTGAGTTTTTGTTGATTATAGGGAACTTAATTCTACCACCAAGAAGGACCATTTCCCCTTACCTTTCATTGATCAAGTTTTGGACACACTTGCAGGAAAGAGATACTTTTCTTTTCTAGATGGATTCAGTGGCTGCAACTAGATCCAAATTGCACTAGATGACTAGGAGAAGACCACATTTACCCATCCATGGGGGACCTATGCCTACTTGGTACTTCCATTTGGCTTATGCAATTCACCTGCAACTTTTTAGAGGGTGGCCATTAGCATATTTTTAGACATTTCTCATGATTGCATGGAAATTTATATGGATGAATTTACCACTTATGGTGTTGACTTTAATCAAGCATTAGAAAATATTAGGAGAGTCCTACAGAGATGTGAAGACCAAAATTTTCCCTTAAATAGTGAAAAGTGATTCATGATGATGGAGGAAGGTATAGTTCTTGGCCACTACATCTCCCACAAGGGAATTCAAGTAGATCTTACAAAGATTGAGGTGATCACAAGTCTAACCACACCTACAAAACAGAAGGATGTTAGGATTTTATTGTTCCATGCAAGATATTATAGGAATTTTATTAAGGATTTGAGCAAGATAGAGGCACCATTGGATACTCATCTCACTAAAGATGTTGAATTCTAGTGGAATGAAGCTTCTGACAAGGCATTTTTTGACTTAAAGGTATCTTTGACTCATGCTCCTATACTCAAAGGACCTGATTGGAAGCTTCCTTTTCACATCCATATTGATGCATCAAATTATGCCATAGGATTAGTCTTAGGATAGAAAGAAGGGGCTATTGAAAATTCCATTTATTTTGTTAACATAAATTTTCAAGTAGCTGGATTCAATTATATAGTAACAAAAAAGGAAATATCGGTAGTGACTTATGCCCTAAACAAATTTAGGCATTGCATAATAGGTTACCAAATCTTTGTGCATACTAATCATGCATCCATTAGGTATCTCATGAATAAACCTATGATCATAGGTAGACTGAAAAGATGGTTATTGTTGTTGTAGGAGTTTTACATAACCATTGTGGATAAACCAAGGAAGGCCAATGTTGTTGCATATTTTCTTTCAAGGTTGACTACATCAGAAGATAATCAATCCATAGATGACTCTTTTCTTGATGATAACCTATTCTCTATCAGTGTACAAACACCCTAGTATGCTGATGTAGCCAACTATCTAGTTATAGGTAGAGTTCCACCTCACTTCTCCCCAAAAGAGAGAAGGGAACTCATTGAAAAATATTTTCCTTTCTCATGGAAATTTGGATGTTTGTTTTATACTAGACTCAACAATGTCATGAGGAGATGTGTGAGAGAAGATGAGACATATGAAATTTTGCATGCATGCCACAATGAACCATGTGGAGGACATTTTGTGGCCAAGAGGACAGCAATGAAAATTTTGAACATAGGATATTATTGGCCAACACTCCACAAGGATGCAGGAAGGTATACAAGAAAATGTGACAGATGCTAAAGAATAGGTAGGCCAACCACATATGAAGAGATGCTACTTTATCCTCAGGTAGTAATCACTCCCTTTGACAAGTGGGGATTTGATTTTGTAGGACCCATTGACCCTCCATCAAATGGTAAATCTTATATCTTGGTATGCAATGATTATGTAACAAAGTGGGTAGAAGTTAAGGCCATGAAGCATGCAAGAGATAACAAGGTTTCAAAATTTATCTACAAGGATATTTTCACAAGGTATGGAGTTCCATGAGAGATGGTGATTGATCAAGGGGCTCAATTAACATTGACACTTGTTGTAGCACTAGTCAATGAGTACAACATAAGGTACAAAAAGTCTACTTCTTATCACCCCTACGATAATGGCCAAGTTGAGATGACTAATAGATAAATTGAAGCTATTCTAACCAAGATAGTAGCTATCCACATAGATCATTGGGAAAATAGATTACCACAAGATATTTAAGCCTACATAACTACTTGGAAAACAACTATAGGCTTCACTCCATTTGAGTTGTTGTATGGAAAGACAGTTATCATGCCCATTGAATTTGAACACAAAACTCTAAGGACTACAGTTGATTTGGGGATGGATATCTCTAAGGCACAAAGAGAAAGAATCATGCAACTAAATGCTTTGGTTGAGATGAGAAGAGCAACCTTGCATCACACAGAGGTAGTGCAAAATCAAAGAATCAAGTGGTATGAAAAATTCACCAAGGATAAAAAATTACAACCAGGAGATTAGGCCTTGCTCTATGACTCAAGATATTAGAACAATGTAGGAAAATTGTAGACAAGGTGGCTAGGACCATATGAGGTTATTGAAGTATTCCCTGATGGGTTTGTATAACTCATTACTATTGACCTAGTAAGATTTAAGTTTCTTGTCAATAGTCATCACCTCAAATTGTATCACAAGACAACTTCAAAGGAGTTCCTGCATCAATTCACTTAGTATGCAACACTTGAGCTTCCTACAACTCCGATGAAAGTGGATTCCAGTGTCCTTCCCTTCCTCGCTAGTTGTATGTATGTAATTTTGTCATAATAAATAATTCTAGGTATGTGCAGGATCATGATGGGCCAAACATGCATGCATATGATGGCATGTGTAGGGTATGTGGTCGACAACTTTTTACCCAAAATTGATGAAAATGAAAAGGCTTTGAAGTTGATATTCTCAAATTTTCCACCAATATAAATTATGTTTTACTTTAATTTAATAAATAATATTATTCATTTTCATTGAATTATGAATAAAGTCCCCGATTGATAGGTTGATTGAAAATAATCTTATAGCTTTCTTAAAAGGTATCACATTTTTTGAATTAAAAATATGTGCCGCACTTCTATGCTTCATACCATAGGATTAAAAAAAAGAATTGAATTTCATGAATTTTTGACCAAGTTATGGTTTCCATAATGAAGCTTTTATATTTTTTAAATTTGTACTAAAAATCATAATTAATTATTTACTAGGAAAAAAATTACAAAAAATATCCATCACATTAGACATGAGTCCTCTACTTATATCTAAAATATTATAAAACAATATTATCATTTTATCAGGTTAGGGTAATTTAAAACACCTACTTCTTATTTTTCCCCCTAAATTTAAGTACCACTGTATTGAAATTTCAAATTTTCACCAAATTGATTTTTTTTTTAAACAAACCTAGTAGTTTAGAAACTACATTCAATTTTCTATAGATTCTATTCTTACATATTTTTGAAATAATATAGATAACTTATTCAAATTTTTACATCAAGTTGCCTAACTTTGATTTTTCTAAATTTTTTGCCACTTATGGGCCTATTTTTTCCATGATGATCCTGCACATACCCACTTCTGTTACGGGGAGTCCATTTCTTCACCCATCTACCCATCCGCCCATCCATTTCCACCTTTCTCTCTCTTCCATCACTTCACTTCATTCCATTCCACCTCATCCCATCTCATCTTCATTAATTGCTCAATGTATTTCCTAAAAAGGTGAATGGTACTTTCTCCACAATCTTTGCAATGAATTCTCCACACATACAGGTATGTTTGCATTAATTTCTATATTCATTATCTTTAAGTGCATTCATTTAATTGTTGTACATTAGTATGGACATTCACCATAGCATGCCAATATTCCCTACCCTATCAAATCATCACCGCATGTGTGGAAACATGCCCAAAATTAGGTTGGGGGGAAGGAAAAAGATGTGAATATTACCCATGTGTCAGTCCATGTTGGTCTATATCAACAAAATTTAAATTGAGCCAATTTAAAATTTGAGTGAGAGGATGGCTCGCATGTGTGAGATGATACCAACTATTGCTGCCATTTCTCTCTGTTATAGCTTTCGTTTATTACTCTTTCCTTTCCATTATTGACCCAGTCATATCTCAAGTTGCATTGCAAACAAAAAATAATTTAGGAAAGGAAAATCCAGTTGACATTGGCATTGGAAAGTTAGCAAGTGTTGTAGGAAGGTGAATTTGATTTTTAGACAGAATTGTAGGAGGAAAAATGCAGATTGAAGAAGGAAATTCAAAAGAGAGATGAGTAAATTGAAGATAAAGATATAGAAATTTCCACCTTGAAAAGGGTGGATGATATGGTAACCTTGGTACCATAGATTTTTGAATGTAGGACCCCTCCAAGGGTCTATAATCTATATTTGAAGGAGAAATATCTTTCTTTTAGACTAGTAAATTTTTTCTCAGGTTTGAACCGTTCTATTGAGACCCCTTATCAAATTGTTTCCCCTGTTGAATTTTTCAATTCTTATCAAATTGTCCCCAACTGGTAAAAAATGAGATTAGTTGGGGAAAATGACATGGGGCTTATAAGCAATTGGAGTCTAACACCCCTCTACCCATCAGGGCTAAATCAAGGAATCTAAGGGATATTTTCACGGAATGGCACAAAATAATTTTGATACCTAGCTATGGTAATAGGATTATGCCTTGAATAGAAGCAATTTATAGTGAATATGAGGCAAAGGAAAAAGAAAAAGAGGAAACCATGAAGAGATACATCTCACAAAGATGAAACAGCTTAACTAATGATCTTAAGCAGGCTGAGCCTCATTCCATCTAGAACTATGTAGTAGCTCTTAAAAGGATTGACAGATATATTCACATTGGAAGGAAAAATGAGTGATTTTGGCTTCCCCTAATTATTCAGCCACCCATCCTAATGTGGCTTGTACTGCACTTCAAGTTTTACCAATATGATATCGTTGTAGAGAAACAGAGATGGAGTAGATTGGATAGATTGGGAGGATTCTATTGAGATCTTGATTCACACACAAAACACTCTAATGTGGGATAGTTGTCAGTTGCAAATTTTAGAGCATTACACAAGAAAAAGAACAACCCTTATCTTGTTGGAGGAATAGCAAGACCTTAGGTTGGGGGGAGTGATGAGTCTAGTTGATGGTCTCATGTTTTGGTAGAATTTGTGATTTAATTATTGAAGTTACCATGGAATTTGACGTTAAGTGTTGATAATCTTATGATATTTTCTCAAACTATAGACATTGGGATTACTTTTATTTCTATAAACCTTTAATGATAATGGCATATTATATGGACTGTCTATATTAATTTTGCATGTGGTTAATGAATTTTCTTTAAGGTGGTTACAGATATGCAATTATCATGCAGATTTAATTTGAGGATGCTAAACTGAGGAAGACATCATCAGCTAGGCATGTGCCATAATGTCTAGCAAGGGAATCGTTTAAAGGTCAAAGGATGTTGAGAACAAGAGATTTATTATGAAAACTAAATGTGACCACCTTATAGTGGTCATTATTGATGTTGAGCAAATGTGTGTGTTACTACAATACTAAATTTGTGGTTGGACATGCATGTCTAGCTAGATTCCATGCATGGATAACCACCACCCCACTTTCTCTATTTTCCCTAAATGGCATCCTCCTAGTTCATAGAGTTGACTGCATTGTTTAGTTAATAGTATAAATAAGGATCAGATGCTCCTTTTTTGAAGGTTGTACAATTTGATATTTTACTTGCAATCTCTAGTTTTTAACAATACATATATACTACTCTTTTGAACTCATGATTTATAATGAATAAAATGAAGTTCTAACTTTGAGCATTTGATTTCTCATGAGTTTTAGAGGATACTTATTCAAGGGGGCCCACTTGGTGAGTAATTTTTCCTTTAGTTTAGTATTAGTTTAGTATTACTTGTTGTTTAGTAATTAGTTGAAAATCTGGTACCGACTATTCCTATAGCCACTAGAATTTCATTTTATGACTATTCCTATAGCCAAAGTAGATAGAGTAATGCCTTAATTTTTTACTTATATTTTCATTTATGTCATTTATTTTAGCTTGGTGTAATTGTTGATTGATGGTTAGCATTCATGTTATTACTTTATAAGTAATTTACTTTCAACATTGTGTCTTTCTTAGTTGTAGAGTGAAAATGGCTACCTTGGGTTCCTAGTGCACATACTGTGCTGACCCATTTCAAGTTCACATCCATAGGTTAACAATTTAAATGAACCTTCATAATGATTGAAATAGTTATTCAGGTTAGATGTCTAATTTCTAAATCATTACTGTAAAGGCCTAGTTGTTGACTCATTTTAGGAGGCATACATTTTTGGTGCCATTGTTGGAGATGTTGGAAAACTAGGGAGTTATTTGGATTCATTGGTAGTTTTTCTTGTTGTAGTGTTTCTAAAAGTTTCTCTTAGTATACCCTCATTTAAGAAGTGTCGAACCCCCCTTATTCTTTACCAATTCTTTGTGTGAGCTAGCTGATAGTGAGTTGATACCACATGCATAGAGGAAGGAGAAGGGATGCTTGTGAGATTCCTTCCTAACAATCCTAATCCATTCCAACTAGTTTAATATTAGAACTTTCCAAGAAAAGAAGAAGAAGATCCACACCTCTTTGTTGATGCATTTCTTGATTTGACTAGCTTTGAAGTCTCCTTTGAAGATCAACATCATCTTGAGAACCACTTTTCTTTAGAACTACATCAAGTATGCATGGGTGATGAAAATAGTAACATACCTAACCAACCAAATTTTCATTTCCCCATTTTCCATCTGAATGAAGTTGAAAATATCAAAAACATCCTTGCTTCAACACTCCCCAAGTTTTATGGACCTGTCATAGAAGATCTTGATACAATTTTCTTTGAGTTTGACATACTTTGTAGGAGTTATGATTATACCACCAATTCCCATAGGATTAAGCTATTTCCTACCACTCTAAAACAAGTTGCATTAAGATGGTTCATGAGGCTAAGAAAAGATACTGTGGAAACTTGGGAAGACATGAAGAAAAAATTCCTTAAGAAATACAAGGATTATTGTAGGGGTAGTGACATGAGATGAGGTGACATTTTCAGGATGCAGCAAAAGGAAGATGAGAGCCTAGAGGATTATATTGCAAGGTTTTTGTTTTGCCTACAAAAATCTCCACACCATACACTCAATGAAGACTCACAAAAAAAAAATCCTGAAAGGAATCAATGATAGTTGTATTGATGCCTTGGACCTAATGGGAGGAGGATATATCTCCAAATTTCCTTGGGAAGATATTAAGAAAATATGTCAAAACTACTCTAGGGCTGCTACAAAGAAAGGGAGAGCTTACCAATCTTCCATGGGTAATTCAACTACTGGTGGAGTTTCAAGAATGGAGATTACTCATTTGAGGGTAGACTTCAAGTGAGACATTATAAACAATCTATCTACTCAACTAGATACACTTTAGGCCAAAAAGAAGTAAGATGAGGCAGAGCCAATGTTGGCAGAGTATTGCCCCCATTACAGAAAAAAGAAGGACTGCAAATGCAATATGGTAGCCAATATTGAAGGAAAGTAAATTGCACCCGAGTTCAAGCCAATTCATATTGAAGAGGACCAAGTCTACTATGTTGCACAAATGAGGCCTTGGGCTCCAAGACAAGTTATGCCACCAGATACACTCTCTTATGTTGGGCCATATTTCAATTCCTATTCATCTAGCAACCAATGGAAGCCCCCATATCCATCCAACTATAGTGGATATCCACCACAACCTTGGAGTAACCCTCCAAATGATTATACCAATCATCAAAACTCTTCACCCTAGTGGAAGCAACCTTAGGGAAATTGGTAGAAATTTCAAGGGAATTAGCACCCACCTCCAGGAAACTGGTAGCAAACAAATCAATGGAGGGCAGGACAACAATGGCCAACCCAAACAATTAGTTACATGCAACCACCTTATTGGCCACAACAGCCTACTATAATGCCTCCACCTTCTAATTCAAGCTCAAATGCACCTAAACCTAATCAACTACTAACTCAACCCATACCCAATCCAAATATCAAACCACAACAACAACCTACATACTTTGTTGATTCAAATCAATTCCCTACATATGCTGTGAGTGTAAGTGACATCCACTTGCATTCAGTAACTACTCTATCAACCCCTTCCAAGACCATTATCAATGAGATTCATGTGTAAGAGGAGGAGGAACCTCTAAATGAACCCATTCAGCCAAGTGCACCTAAAAATTCTGAACTAGTCCAAGTCAAGTAGACTGAAGAAGAATCACCATTTCCTTAGAGATTGGAAGTTTTCAAGAAGGAAGAAAATGAGGACACAGTCTTTGATATCTTGGATTAGTTGAAGCATATATGTTTCTAGATCCATCTATTCCAATCCATAAAGGATGCTCCAATCTATGGAAAGGAAATTAAGTAAGCATGCCTCAAGAAGCCATGTAGGAAAAATAAAGACCCAAATACAGTTCATGTGGTGGGACAACTAGCTAACATCATGCTTAGAAAAGTGACTATCCCCAAGTACAATGACCCAGGTAGTCCTGTGGTAGCAGTTTTTTCTAAATGAGATCCAAATTAAGAATGCTCTAATTGATTTAGGGGTAGCAATAAATGTAATGACCAAGGAAATCCTACGACAACTAAACATTGGAAACATGAGATCTACTCCTATTGTGTTGTAGCTTGTTGATAGTTCTACTATTAATCATGATGGTATAATGGAGGATCTTGTGGTAGTTTTAGACTCCTAGGAGAACCCAACATACTTCATGATTCTTTCTCCTAAGGATACACTAGGGGGGTATCTCATTATTCTTGGAAGGCCATGGTTAGCAACTACAAATGCATATATTGGATGTTGGTCAAGTGACATGACCATTATAATGAATAAAATGAAGTTCTAAGTTTGAGCATCTAAATTCTCATTAGTTTTAGAGGATACTTATCCAAGGGGGGCCACTTGGCGAGTAATTCATCCTTCAGTTTAGTATTACTTGTTGTTTAGTAATTAGTTAAAAATCTAGAACTAACTGTTCTTGCAGCCACTAGAATTCCATTTTGTGATTGTTCCTATAGCCAAAGCAGATAGAGTAGTGCCATGTTTGTTCACTCATATTTTCATTTATGTCATGCATTTCAGCTTGGTGTAATTGTTGATTGATGGTTAGCATTCATGTTATTCCTTTCTAAGAAATTTACGTTCGACATTGTGTCTTTCTTAGTTGTAGAATGAAAATGGATTATTTGGGTTCCTAGTGCACATATTGTGCTAACCCATTTCAAGTTCACATCCCTAGGTTGACAAGTTAAATGCACCTTCATGATGATTGAAATAACTATTCAGGTTAGATGTCCAATCTCTAAATCATGGCTATAAAGGCCTATTTGTTGAATCATTGTAGGAGGTAGACAATAGGATCGCCTATATAAGGTTCACAATTTCACCTATATCCAATGTTATATGGTCAAGGTGTGTAGGATCACCAAAAAAGAAAGTTGGATCACCCAAACAAGACTCAGTATAGATGCGAAAATACAAGATCGCCCCTTAAGAAAACAATTCTAACTATCTAGGTCTTAGGATCACCCCTTACTTGAGATGTACAAACAAGACACAAAAACTCCTATTTGGGGGGGAAAGAGCACCTTTTTTCTTTGGGTGTATGGCAAGGGGATGGTACAAAATCCATATGGGATCACCCCTATAGAGGGAATATTCACCTATCCTAGGGGATATAGACAAAGGACTGGGAGACTCATATGTGAAATATCCTATGAGGAGGACAAGTTCATCTATTTAGGGAATAGGTGGATGTGAGGTTGCCTATCTATTGGACCCTACAAGTGAATTCACCCATGACAGAAGGGAGTTATCCTATTGAGATGACTCAACTAGACTATGACATAGATTTTTCCTTTGTAGGGAAAGATCACCTATCCATAGTGTAAGTTCACATCTATAAGAAGAAAATTTTCCACTAAGGGTAGGAATGGACTATGGAAAAGGACAAAAATAGAAAACAACAAGCAATGGGAAAGGACCGACTTAGATTGATGACAAGCACTGGTATATCACAAGAAGGCATGCCAGAGAACACAAACCTAAAATTAGTGATAAAGGGTTTACAAAATTGATGTAGGCCCACCACCTTGGGGGTTTCCCAAGGTTAATACTCCTTGATACCAAGGGTTTTATCTAGATCACCCTTTCTTGTGAAGGTGGATAGCTAGAGATTTAGTGGAATAGGGTCATCAATAGATGTCACAAGATCATCTTCACTCTCTCGCTCTAGGACTATCATATTTCACCATGAGGATTTCTATTTCAACCTAAGGGAGTACATGGTGAGTAACATCAGGGTGTCGTTCACAATCCCTGCACTACAACAAGTTGTGGCTAAACAAGGGTATTATCTAGGCTATATAAAATCTATAGGGAGTACTTGATACACCAATAGGGTGTCAAGTAGAACCATGAACAATAACCCATCCCAAGTGTGGATTAGGAGCCCTAGAAAGATACTAGAAACTTGGACTAACCATTCAAACCTAACTAGGAATCACCATATTATTAGTGCTCTGGCAAACAAAACATGACTAGATCGGGGTACAGCTTTGGCTCTCCCCCCTTTATATACCCCACAAGTACATGTGGTTGATATCATCACTTGGAGTGATGAAATACCCAAGGTCTCCTAAAGGTAAGGAAATATTAGACATTTTTGATCCCTAGGCTCATATATAGTGTAATGGGATAACATATGCATACTAGTACTCCTAGGTGGACTCAACTGGAATTGAGCTTGCTATTCTTTATGATCCCTAGGATCACCATATGGTGCAATGAGAGAACATATGTCAATATAAAACTTGAAACATGACAAACAAGATTAATTGACCCTTTAGGGAAATTGAAGTGTTCCTAGATTAGTATGAAAAATGACACACACAACTAATCTAAGGGTCTTTTATTGATCTTCCTACAAAAAAAAAATTAGTAGTTTGACCTTCTATCTTGGATGAATGATAAGCTACACAAATGTTAGTGGAAGATGACAGACACATACAAGCAAGTCAACTAATTAGTACCCATATCCAAAACCAAACAAGAGCACAAATCAAATACTTTAGCATTATGGATTACCTCAACTTTTCCCCTATGTAGGGCAGATTCACCTCTCTTTAATAGTCAAGATTTCCTTTCCAATGGTGAGGTAGGTGTGCGGGCACCCTTTTGATAGAGAGGTGTATTCCAGTTCACCTTTCTATCAGAAATTTCACCTTTATGTACTTCTCGAAGAGGATTCGCCTTTGAAATAGCTAATCTTGGTCACTAGATGAAATTTTTCCTTTTCAAAATACAAAAGTGGCATATTCCATTTCACCTGTGCTAAAGCACGATCACCCCTGAGTTAGATGGATTCACCCTTTGGGGCAGATTCACCTTTGTATTGAAAATTTGAACCTGCAAAATTCAAAATGGCACCAAAAGGTGAAAGTAACCCTAAAAACGCAAGACAATTAAATGAAGTGCAAAGGAAAGAGCAAAAAAAATAATATTGAGATTATCCTAGCTTAATTGAAACAAATACACAAGAAAATAACAATTTCTACCTTTCTTAAATTGTTTCCTTTGGTTGGCCCTTTGAACTTGATTTTGTGTACTCCTTTCTTAGTAAAATATCTCTAAATGATGTTCAAAATGGTGTGGATGGAATGACGGATGTAATGGAAGCCATGCATGAGTGATTAGATGCAATATGGGTGCTCAAAGTTCTATAAAAATGGAATTTGGATGCTTGGTAGTGTCAGTGCTCAAAGTTTGCTAAGTGTGATAGATGAAAAATGAGGCACAAAATTGCCATATTTAGGGAAATGGACTCTAAAATGAATGGATGGCTAGGATTCATCCTAGGGGAGGAGATCAATGGATAAGGTGAGTTGAGACCTCACAAGCCATCACATGAGGACATGTGGCAAGTGAAGTGGACAAGGAATGCTAATGTGGAGATGAGGTGGAAAAGGTAAGTCTTGTCTCATCTATCCACATCATGTGATGATGTGACAATAGAAGAATTTTAAATTCATTTAAAATCTCCCTTGGGTTTGAAGATTTGACTTTTGGATTGGAGAGTTTTAAATTAGTCATTTATTCCTCCAAAGGTATTGGATAAATAAAGTGGAATTAAAAATTCCACCAAGGATGCATATGGGAAATAAAAAAGAATTTTAAATTCCTTGGGAGGTGGAGAACTTCTCCAAATGTAGAAGGCTTTTAATGAAGGTTGACTAAGATACATTGAATAAATGGCATGAGGATTAGGTTAGGTTTAATTACTAATTTATGTTGTGTGAATGAAGGATTAGGTAGGCTAATTAGGATTTAAGAGAAATTTCCAAGATATGGAGGATGTGACCTTAATTATCGTTAGGAATGCACACATCATAATCTCAAATTAATCAGAATAATCTAGACTAGGAGAAAGAAATAATGAATTTAAATTTTGATTTTAATTCATTTGGGAAAGGTGACTAAATTAAATAAATTGGACTATTTATTTAATTTAAGAAGAATAAGATAATGTATTTAATTAATCAATTAAACACCTTAGGGGACATTAGGGCTAGGGTGAATATTAACCAAATAATGAACTATTTAATTAATATGATTCAAGTATGAGGAATAGAAGAATATAAGGGTGAATTTTACCATATGGGGGTGATCAAATTTAGGTGTCTAAAAAATGATTTAGTAAAGGCACAATAGATAGTAATCTTTACTACAAAATTGAGGAAGAAAAAGTATTGATAGTGGTTGCATAAGTGGATGATATTAAATATTTGGAGGAAATGAAGCTATGTAAGAAATTTGCTAAAGAAATGCAAATTTTTTTGAAATGTCGATGTCTAGGGAGATGAATTTCTTTCATTGGTTACAATTAAATCAATTAGATAAAGAGATTTTCATTTTCTCAATCTAAGTATGTCAAAGTGATAGTCAGGAAATCTGGAATGGATGACTCCAAAGTTGTATGCAATCCTATGGTGACTGGTTGTAAATTGAAGAAAGATGATGATTCAGCTAATGTTGATTGGAGAAAATATAGTTCTATGATTGGTGGACTCGTATCTTCCTACTACTAGATTGGATATCATGCATGAAATTTTTCTTGTGGATAGATTTCAAGAAGATCCTAAAGAAAATATGTTGTAGCAATAAAGAGGATATTTAGATATTATAAGGTACTCTAGATTATTTTGTGTGGTATGCTAAGGATACTAATTTCACATTAAATGCTTACACATATGTAGATTGGGCTGGTTGTATATTTAACACAAAAAGTACAAGTGGTGGTGCATTATTTCTTGGATGTAGATTATTGTATTGGTTAAGCAAGAAGCAAGATTCATTTTCCTTATCCGCTACATAAGCTGAGTATATTGTAGTAGCATCATGTTGCACACAAGTTTTATGGATGAGATAGACATTGAAGGATATCAAAATAGTGTATGAAAAGCCTATATCTATCTTTTGTGACAATACAAGTGCAATTAACATTCAAATAATCTAGTGATGCATTCAAGAAAAAAAAAATATCTATTAGGTATCACTTTCTAAGAGAGAAGGTTATGAAGAATGAGGTAAATATTGAGTATGTACCTACAAAGGATTAGATTGTTGATATATTTGATAAGGCTCTTCCTAACAATACTTTTGAGTATCTTTAAGAGAGGTTGGGGGTTATTATCCCTTCTTCATTGAATTATATTTATATGGAGATATATCAGTCCAATGGATCTATGGAGCTATCTATTTTTTGGACTGATTTTGGTGGCTACCTCTCAAGGGGAATAGGTAGTGTCATGCGTTGTCATTGAGTTACTAATTCGATTGGGTGAACTCCTAAGGGGATTATTCAATACAAGTGTCTTGCTTCAATTTTAAAGGGGAAAATAATGCAAAACATTTAGTCATTTTCCATTGATGTCAAAGTGGGAGAGAGAATGATGTGAAAAAGCTCATCTACTTAGGGCGAGAGAGAATCATATGAAAAAAGTGTAAGGAATCAATGGAGAAAGGTATGTGTGTTGTCTAATAATTATTTTAGAAGGGAGAAAGAATATTGTAATGGGGGGTGAATGCAAGAATGATGAGTAGGCTATCTAATCTAAAAAGAGAAGAGAGAGTGTGTATGTTGTCTTTGATATTTTTTGAAATCTTGTGTTTCCATCAATGACAAAGGGGAGATTGCTGCAAATATGAATGTGTTTTCATTGATTTCAATAGGAATTCTACTAACTAATGTTGTCATTGATGTTGACTATGTGTTAAGGAAGTTGTTACATAATGAAGTTGTCGAGGATATTGAGAAATTTGTGAAAAGAGGAGAATGCATTGATGCAAGTTGTGCATGTATATGTGGGATATTGAAGAGGTGTTGTGAGTACATGAAGCTATATTTTTATTGTAGTGTCTAAGGATGATTTGGAATGAAGTAATGAGATGAGATGATATTTTGAGTACTTGGTTTCCAAGTGCTTTTGAGAAAATTTGATAAACAAACTAAACATTATTATGTAAGTGTTCAGAATGTGCTCTCATACTATGATTAATCTTTCTTCTCTGTAAAGGCTAAGTATATGCGGATCTAATAGATTATTCAAGGTTATCAAAGGTTAGTATATTCATAATTTGGGTTTTTAGAGTGTGGTACAAAGTGAGATATTTTAATTAGTGTGTAAAGTAGTTTTTTAGTGGTGTTTTTGTGGCCTAGGAGAAATGTATTTTCTTCATGTTTATCTCTTGTTTGGCTTCAGGTTGTTTAGATTTGGGATTTTTTTTAATAGTTTTTGTAAATTTATATATTCAGGGTTTTACTTCACTTGGTACAGTATAGAGTGAGTTTCATATGTCAGTGTGTGTATAAGGTTTACCAGTTTTCTTGGGTTGAAGTATTTGTATAATGCAAGTTTGGATGAAATGGTTGATGGATCTTAGGTAGTTTGAAGATAAATCTAGATTCTTTTCAAGTGAATTTTATTGTCTAAAACTTTTAGATTGATTTGAGGGACTATGTACTTAATGTTTTATGGTGTTTATCATGGGTGTTGAGCGACCCTGTGTTAGCACTACATGCAAGTCTTGTAAAAGTGTTTTGAGGTGTGTTTGGATCTATTTGGGTCCTAATTAAGGATTTATGTAGGTCACCTTCATTCATGTCAACTGTGGGAATGTTTAGGTGCCAACCTAATTTGAATTTGTAATTGTAACAAATAGTTTCCAACATTAGAGAAGGATTTTGAGGATGAGGTTGATATAAATAAGTGTAATGGTGTTATGAGATGTAAGAGAGAAGAAAGATAGATGCAAGATTGATGTAAGTGATGTGTGTGATGTGAATTTGAGCAAGGAATTGTGAATTTCAAGTATTGGATTCCTGAAAGCAGTGAGTTGAAGGTGTCTGAAATCATTCATGCAAGATTGTAAAAGTGTTGGAGCATTTATGGTGGATTCCTTTCTGCATTGATAAAGTGTTAAATCTATGTAACTTTTCTCTTCTATCTTCTTATTCTTTTTGTGGTAGTGAGCCCTAGATGTGAGACTTTTTGGATAGTGTGTCCTATTCTGGCAATGAGCCCTTTTGTGCTGGTTTTGCAATTACTTATATTGTGAGCTAATCATCACAATCATTTTTTACATCATTGGGTTTTGGGTGGTCCCACAATAATGGATTACACTTTTTGGCCAAACTTGACATTGAAATTGGTATTTTTCACCAAATCTTCACTTTCTTACACCTATAGCAACTAAACCATTAAGAATTTGAAGATGAATCAAGCTAGTGATTTGTGAGATTTTGTGTGTAGATAGTAATTATATTTAAAATAAAAAATAAAAGATAAAAAAAAATGTGAATCCTTTTATGTAATTTTTAATAACTTATTTTTTCTACTAAACAACGTTTTTAAAAAGTGATGTTTACTTTAGATGACATAATTTTTTTAATAGAAAGGATACAATTATAATCTTTAAAATATAGATTTTTCGCAACAATATCTAGTGCATGTATATTTTTTGCATGCCCAAAAATTTGTAGAGAAAATCTGCTCCAATCCCCTCCCAATGTCAATGGCGGACTATCTATTATCCTCCCACATCTAGGATGAATGGCTACCACTCCATTTGTACACCCTATTGGAACATCTTGACCATGTCATCTGGGAAGGGGATCCCCATGCTAAGCCTTGCTACTACCACCACGTCCAAATCCTCCTCCAAGATCAATGCCATAAACACCATCCTGAAGAGTACCAAGCATCTTACTTTGGGCATATTCAAATCCAACAAATATGCCAGAAATCATTAGGATATATTTGAATCCGCCTTAGTTTTATTTCTAGAGAAACAAAAATTCCACCCGAGCACCATTCAAACTACTTCAAGGCATAAAATATCCTTATTTTGGAAAATGTTCTTCAGTCTTTGGTCAAAAATTAACCCTAAGAATGCCACTTCGAACTTCACACATTTTAGCTTGATGGGGGTCTCCATTTTTTAGTCTAGAAGAAGCCAAGAAAGTATTCTTAAATAGCCAAATTTACCCACTTCAGTTATGTAGGCAAACTATCTCAATTAAATAAGGTATGTACCTGCCTCCATTATGGCTCCATCACACCCAATGAAAGGGAGTACAGAGCCTTATGTGTGTTAGATCTCTATGTATTTCATTTGATCTCAATCTCTTGAGAGAATCATTACACCTTTCCCAATGTGCTCCCTCAAAATGTTGTGAGCATTTCTGGCTCACATTAACTCTACTCCCACGTGTGGCATTGAGTATCTATCTTAATGTATGGTCATTCATTGTTTGGTGGAAAAAGTATTGACAAGGATGGTTGAATTTT
This sequence comes from Sequoia sempervirens, assembly GCA_007258455.2. Lineage (NCBI taxonomy): Eukaryota > Viridiplantae > Streptophyta > Pinopsida > Cupressales > Cupressaceae > Sequoia > Sequoia sempervirens. The sequence continues at coordinate 7,989 of VDFB02087029.1, read as the reverse complement.
TTCTTAGCCCCCATCCTATCCTACATCCTCCTAACTCCTTGGATACCCATGCATCAAGCTGGCCAGGTTGGCATAGCGACCCCCATAGTTGATACATGGTCACATTTTTTCATAATTTTTTCATACATATAATTTTTTAATTAATTTTCCAAGTAAGAGTAATTATAATTTGGACTGAGGTGTACTTTGGACCACATAATTTTTTTTGTATGCATTTGAATTAACTTATTCTTTTTTTGTTGGAATAAGGAAATCAATACCTATTGTTTCACATGTATTTTTTAGAAATTTTTTTCTCTATATTCCTATTTTTTTGTATGTGAAACAAATAAGTTGGTGTTCATTGAAAAACCTACATTCACAATAAAAATATTTAAAATAAAATAAATATAATAATCAAGTTAAAAATATTTAAAATTCTACTTTTTCAGAAGTTTATAATAAGGACTACATACTTACAAAAAATAAAATTTAAATGAATTCATTTAATTTCTCAAAAGGTAAATCAAAACTGGTTTTTTATCAGCATCTTGATAGGTGTAGAGGAGACTCCATTATAGGTGTCATTTTAAACTAATGGGGTTTAATCCAAGTAGGTTTGATCTAAGGGGGTTTGATCAAACCCTCTATAATTAAAATCATTTCAATGGAATCTTTAAAGGCTTAAATCATTATATTTTCCAAAAATATGTTAAAAAAAAAATCAAGATGTCTAAGAAAGTGTAACCCATTATTGTGGTAGCACTCATTTCCACGTAAATCTAGTGTTCTTTTGTGTATAGTGTTGTTATTTCAATTCTCTATTATTTTATTTTCATGCCTAAACATTATAACAAAATAAGGGTTTAATGAATGAATTTTGATTTGATTACTCTTGAGGATTTTGATGTTTCTATTACATACAACTAATTCACTACCCCCCTCTCAGTTTTCTTGTTCATTCAATAGTATTTATCTCCAATTTTCACATGGCCAAGCTTGCAATAGGAGAAACTTGGAAGATTCCCACACTTTATGCTTTTATTGAGTCCCTAATACATGAGTAGGATAAGCTCATAAAAAAATGGGTACATTAAAAGATTCCAAATCTCATACACTTGTTGTGCATGCAATGGGAATAATAGTTCAAAATCCAATCAGAAATCTAGAGGAAAAGGGAAGAAGGAACTAGAGCCAAGAAAGGGAGGAAATCTCAAACCTCTAAATGAATCTTTGAGCTAGAAGGAAAAGAAGGAAAAAATGGGGAAATAAAAGTGCAACTATTATAAATATGGTTACCATCCATAATCATTATGCATGAAGAATACCATTCACATCATGGTATAAACACTTTTTGTAGAATAACCTTGGTAACTATATTCTAGAAAGTGCCATGAAGAAGTAGGGAGAAAAAGAACCTAAGCTAAGAGGTAGTGTGCATGCATTAATTGCTATTCATTCTTCTCTAGATGCATGGATCATAGAATTTGAAGCTTCACATCACATGGTAGCCATAAAATATGCTCTCTCATCTTTAAAACCATGTGATTATCCTCATAGTCTTGTTGGAGATGACTCTCTAGTAGAGGCAACTAGACTAGGGAGGATAGAGCTTGGAATTGGAAGTTTTGAGAATGTCCTCCATATTCCAAATATTTATACCAATATTCTCTTTGTATATCAAGTGACACATACTAGCACTAGAAGGATATTTGAATTTGAACCATAGATTTTTCAGTTCCTAAGTACTTCTCTAGCTCTTCTAAGGTTTTTCATCTAAAAGGAGAGAGATAGGGCCCCAAAAATGCTAAGGGTTCATTCAAATTATGTTATGTAGAATGTTATTTGGACTAAATGAGATGATATAAATGAAATTATATGAACTAATTGATTGATTATGAATGTAAAGTCTACGAATTATGCTATGTTGTTAAACACATTGTGTATTGCAAAATCATCTACAAATGAATGTAAAAAATGCAACAGAAATGAATTAAACTAAAAATTTGCACTTGTAACTTTGATGAAGACTGGAAACTACTTTTGAAATGTTGTTGATGATTTTTTTTAGGCCTAGAGGGACTCATTTTCCATTCTAGGTGAATCAGTCCCAGTTTTGGTAAACTGAGTCAAAAATTGTTTCTATCAAACGTGTGTCAGAAAATGCAGAAAACACAAAAATGACCTAGAAATGGGACTCATTCGCCACCTACGGTGAATGAGTGCACTTTTGAATTTCTAAATATTCAAGAGTGGATTCTAGAGCTTCAAATATGCAGTTTGATGCCCTATAGGTGTCTGCTTCTGAAACTCTAATTCATAGGTTTGAAAATGAAATTTTGTTGATATTTTGAATTGTTGAATGAGAAGAAGACTTGAGCAACCTTGCAACTTTATCTTCAATTATTTACAAGCTTCCAAGAGTCCTAAATCTGCAAACACACAAGACAAGAGAGAGAGATGTTGAATGTGAGGGCATGGGGGTTTTCCTTGGTCAAACCCTTTTCAGGTAATTAAACCAAAATGATGAAAGAATAGAATGAAACATGCAATAATGGAATAGATTACCTTTCCATGATGTTTATCTTGAAATTCTATAGAAAAACATGAAGAATCAACCCTTGAATGTCTTAGGAAGCTAACTTGATAACTTGCAATGTGAAAGCCCTAGCTTACTTGACTTGAGATGAAAGATTGGTGGATGAATAATGAAGAATGGAGGTGAATTAGGTTGGTGGATGTGAAAAATGAGTTTAGAGAGGTTCTTTTATAGGAAAATCACATATTTTACCTTTTAATACCTCATCACAGGCCAACATGAAGCAAAATTAAACTTAAATTTCACTTGTTTTCACTCAAAGGCCAAAATTAAGCCAAATGGGACTCATTCGTCACACATGGAGAATGTGTCTTACCTGGATGTGATTGATTCACCATGGATGGAAAATGGGTCCCATAGGGGCTATTTTAACAGCTCAAATGCCAAGAGATAAGGAAATAAGGTCTAAAATGCAACCTTGTGGGTATTTGATCAATTTAAGCCTCATGATGCACAATATGGGTTAATAGGGACCTATTAGTAATGATGTGAATTTCAAATAGGGATTGGGACATAGAAATCAATGTGAAAGTGTGATTAATGAAATTTACAACACTAAAATGAGGTCCACATAGCCTAGGAAGGCTTAAGAACTAATGTGAACATGCAAGACACATTACAACACTAGTTTATCATTAAATTTAATTCAAAAACATTCTAGATTAATGTGATGATGCATTAAAATACATTTTATAATGTTGAATTAGGTAGGAATAGGCTCATTAAGTCTAGAAAAGCAAGAAAGTATCTTAACAACACCTTTACAAGACATCAATAAAAGCATGTTATTCAATTTGCAAGGGTCCAAGACCTAGTGTGGATGCATGAAATACCTCACAACACCTAAATCAAGGCCTTATTAAGTCCAATTTATCATGAATTATTCCCATGTTAAGCAAAGGGTCCTTTTTTCTATGGCACATTTAGCCCCCACTTTACTGAGAGGGTGAACTTGCTTCAAACTCACACTAAAGTAGACATTCAAGAGAGATAGTCATGTATAGATGCAGATGAAAAAGAATGAACAAAATCAAAGGAGGTGGTCAAGCCCCTAGGATCCAAGATCTTAAGTCAAACCATCAAGATACACAATCATGCAATGAAAAGAACTAGGAATAAAAATGAGGTGGGAAACATGTAATCACTTTGGGGCCACAGAACTTTAGGTTGTCTGTGGGGTGAGAATTCCACAACATGCTCACTCCAGGGACACAAAAATTTAGGTCATCAATGGGGTGAGAAATATCGAAAGGTGAGAAACATACGATAGTTAGTATGAAATCACAAACACAAAGGTTGCTATGGGGAAATTTGTGCTAGTAGATGGGCTTCTTGCTCAACCATATCAAAGTTATACCTCCTGATAACTTTAACAAGGTGCCACAAGGTAAAATGATTTTTGAGCTCTATGAGGTAAGAAAAACTTTGTATGCTTGAAACTCATAGACATTGTAAGTGCAAGGTAGTGTAAGGAACATAAAAAATGGATTTTTCTTTGTTCATTCAAGGTCTCATTTTAGGGAACATCATGATCAATGTCTCCAAGAGAGGATAAGTCTAGAGAAGTATCGTGCTCTTGGAGGGAATCAAGCCCAATGACTCCACCAAGAAAAGGAAGCATCATAGGAAGAAAGGAATCACATAATGAAATGTGAGTGGTGATGTATTCCTCCACTTTAAAGCAGTTTCAAGCACCCATACTATTGAGAAATTTCTTTAAAGTAGAAGAAGAGAAGATGAGAGTTTACTTAGAAAGCCCTATGCCAAGTCATATATTTCCAATAAGCTACATCATGAAAAAGAGAAGTATGTCATATGCGAGCCAACTTAAGGCATGTCATCCGCATCCCAAGCTTTCTCTTATGTATTCATGAAAGGTTAACGACTAACCAAAGGAGGCAACCACAAGTGACATACAAGGACAAAGATTGCTAAACCTATTACCCCCACTGAGTGCGGGACAAAGGTGAGCTAGAATGATTGATGAAATGCATGATAGAGTGAAAATCAATAGAAATTAGAGGAATAAGGTTCCCCATATAGGGAAGCATACCAAACTCCTAAAAATATTCTATTTTACAACTCAAAGAATTACATTCATTCTAGTGGAGTGACCATGAACTCTACGATATGCACAAAATGAAGTCTTGGAATATCATTTCTTTTGAGTTCTTGGAGGGAGGGTGATCAAGTGATCTTAGAGGAGTCTCGACAATATACCATTTTGATCAAGAGGAGAAGGTGGTCTTGTGGTGAGTGTCAAAGATACATCCTTCTTAGAAGTATATGTCATACTTTCACAAGTGTCTCTAGATTGCGAGATTTTATTCTTTCCATTATAGGAAGGAATAAAATCCAACAAATTCAAATCATGATCGGTTTGGAAGATGACATTGACATTCAGTGAAGGAATAGTTGTGTTTTTCATGTTTGGTAAAGGATGATGTTCAAGACCATTAGTTGTAACAGATGATTTAGGAGTGTATTTTGTGTGATTTTAGATGTTGAGTGAAGGTTTGGACAAAGGACAATAACCAAGACCATGGGTTGTTTGTTGTGTGAGAGGGTCGATAGGGTTACAGATACCTTGTTCTTGAGTGCCAAATCCTTTTCCACTATATCCCTATTGTTTCAAAAACTCATAACCTTTTCCATAAATAGTTTTCATGGCTTTTGGACTAGGTGGTTGTTCGTTATTGTGTTCATCAAAGGTTTTTGTGTAGTTTGCTTCTTTTTCTAAAGTGGTTGAGGTGGATGTTTTTGAAAGGTCTTCCAAATTTGGTTTTGACATGATGGTTGTTTGCACTTGTTTCTCATCTTTTTTTTTTGTGAATATGTATTCTCCCATAGATAAAGGTGTAAATTCTAAGGATCCCCAATCATCACCAAATGATTTAGATGGCCATTTATCATTGTTGTGTTCAATTTCTATGTTGGATGTGGGAATTAATGTTTCTACGGGACTTATAGTTCCTTTTTCAAGGTGCAAGCAAATTTTAGGATCAGGATCTGCTTCAACTTCATAAATGTTATTGTTATAGACATATTTCATTATACAATGAAGGGTTGAAGGGACTGCATGCATCTCATGAATCCATGATTTTCTTAAAATAATATTGCATGAAATATCATAACGCATGACATGAATAGGAGTTTGCAAAGTAACCACGCCAACCATAATAGGAAAATTGATTACACTGAGCAGTTGCTTTGTTGAATTATCAAATCCTTGAATAGATACGAAATTAGGTATTATTTGTGACATATCAACATCTAATCAATCAAGGAGAGTCACACTACACAGATTAAGGGCAAAACCATTATCAATAAGAGTGTTCTTTATATGTGTCCTATTGTATTTGGCAATGATCATGAAAGCTTCATTTTCTTTTTGTAACTATAAAGGAGGGAGCTCATGTTGATGGAAAGTAATGTCAAGATTAGTTTCATTCAATTTATGGATTAGAGCTACCAAATCATTCAGAGTTGTACCATGAGGAGCTTCAATTTTTTTTAAGGTTGTTTGAAGAATATTGTGGTAATTTGGTGAGTTTTTAAGTAAATCCCAAAGGTAAATATTTGTAGGAGTATTCTTTAATTTTTCAACAAGATAATACTCCTTTGTGTATGGGATGTAACAAGGAGCACTAGGAAGATTGGGTAAAGGTAAGGAGGGTGGGATTGGTTGCGATGGTTGTGGATTATTTCGAGTGCTATATGTATGACCTATGGTATCATAACTCAGTTGTTGTGACACATTAGTTTTAGGGGGGTAAAGGGTGTATCAGGGTTGGTTAGAGGGGTGAAGTTTATGTGAAGGTGGGTAAAGAATATGTTGAGGTTTATGATGAGTTTTTTGTTTTTTTGAAGGTTGGTAGAGAGTATTTGAAATGCAAGAAAACTCCAACATTGTTGTTGGTAAGGAAAATCATCATATTCTCATTTCTAAAAAATTTCTTACATTTTGGCTAAATCAGATTCCACTTTACTACTAATGCATGCAAATGATGAGAGTAGAATTTGGCATGAAAGATTTGGCCAAGTCTTAAACTTCAAATACATGCAAAAAATTAGCAAATAGAGAATGGTAAAAGGATTGCCTAACATAGAATTTTTTGATGGAATTTGTGAAGGTTGTGCTCTTCAAAAGCATCCATAAGAAAATTTTTAGAAGAGGAATGCATGGAGATCCTCCTCTCCCTTAGAGCTTCTTCATAGTGATATTATGGGGTCATTTCAAGAACCTTCCATGTGTAAAGAAAAATATGTTCTAACATTCATTGATGATTGCACATGATACACATGGGTTTATTTTCTCAAATTCAAGTTTGAAGTGTTTAAGCATCTCAATATTTTCAAAGCTCATGTAGTAAAGTTGTCTAGGAAAATTATCAAGATCCTCCCCATTGATAGTGAGGGGAGTATGTCAAAAATTATTTCAAATATCTTTGTGATGAAGCAAGAATATAGTTACAGAACATAGTTCCTTACACTCTATAGTAGAATGATGTAGCTGGGAGAAAGAGTCAATCTTTGAAAGTGATGGCTAGATGCATGTTACATGCAAGGTACCTTCCATCCAAATTGTGGGGTGAAGCAATCAACTTTGGTTCATACAAACAAAATAGATCTTCTCACAAATTTTTCATAAGAAAAAAATCTTTTGAAGCGTGAGTAGCGTATGCAACCAAAAAATCACACATTTTCACATTTTTGGATCATGTGTATGGGGTCATATTCTTGCAGACAAGAGAATGCTTTGGAGCCTCAAAGAAAAGAATGCATCATTGTTGGATATATAAATGGTGTATAGGGCTATAGAATTATATATCTTTCAATATAAATACTCTTCATTGGGAGGAGTGCGTAATTTAAAGAAAGTCCCCCACATGCATCTAAGGAAAAACATGCCACCACCTCTATGATTCCTCCTCTTACGGATTTTAGAATTGATACATGTAGTCATTTTGATATAAATTAAAATTTCTAAATCTGATTCAAAGGAACATGATCATGCATGTGACGATCCACATCCAATTCCTAATTGGGATTCTAGTGGTAATTTAGTAACCCCTATGAGAAATAAAATACCAAGGAGCTTAATCGAGATATATGATGCCCCTCATGAACTCTCAACTACCGAGTCCATCATGTCATTGCATGTCTATTTGTTTCTAACATCTAACCCTCAAAATTATGCAAAATTTGTAAGGAATCCTTTTTAGGAAGCAGCCATGGAGGAGGAGTACAACTCTATCATGTAGCAAACTAAACTTGGGACTTGGTTTTGCTTCCTTCCAATCACAAGATTTTTAGATGTTAGTAGGTCTATAGGAAAAAGAATGTAATATATGGACATGCTAGTAGATACAAAGAAATGTTAGTAGTCGAAGGATTTAAGTAAGTTCATC
>VDFB02087028.1:0-21151 GCA_007258455.2 Sequoia sempervirens | reverse complement strand
GTTTTGGTTCTAGAGGTAGAGGAAGGTTTGGCATTGGTAGAGGTTCTAATTATTTTGCAGGAAGGTGCTACACATGCAATGAGTTTGGCCATCGTTCATGGAAATGTCCTAAGAGAGTTGGTAGCTCATCAAGTGGAGACAAGAAGATTGATAGGAGAGCACAATTGGTTCAAGAGGAGGAGTGTGAAAGCCATTATTCTACAAGTAAGAAGGAAGATCCTGAAGTAGGGGAAATGTTGATGGTGAGAAAGACAATCTTGAAAGCAGCAAAAGAGGAAGCACCTTTGCAAAGAAAACACCTCTTCAAGAAAAATTGTAAGTGCAAGGACAAGGTATGTAGAGTGGTGATTGATTCTAGATCAACTGAAAATACGGTGTCATGTGAAATGGTAAACAAGTTAGATATGAAAAGAATTCCTCATGAATGTCCCTATAAAATCTCATGGTTAAATGATGATCAATCTTTATTGGTGAATGAAAATGCTATTGTAGACTTTCAAATTGGTGGTTATCATGATAGTGTTGTTTGCGATGTGCTTCCAATGGATTGTTGTCATCTCCTATTAGGCAGACCTTGGCAATATGACAAGAGGGCATTGTATGATGGTAGAGAAAATGCCTACACCATAGTCAAAGATGGTTATTCTTTTGTTTTAACTCCTCTTGTAGAAGATATTAAAGGTAAAGAAAAGGTAATAATGTGTGGTAGGAAGGAACCTATAAATGTAATGAAGGAGAACAAATTTTTTGATGTTGTTACCTATCCTAGGACTGATGATGTAGGGGCAACAGGTGTGACTGTAAACAAAGGGGTGAAAAGTGCTTTGACAGGGAATTTGCATGAAAGTGTTGTTGTAGGGACCATTAAATGTACTGTAGTTAAGGGTAAAGATGAGAAGCCAATAAAGATTGTAGATGCAGCAGTGCATAAGCCTGATAAGGCAATAAAAATGGTGAAAGAGGTGAACAAGAAGATTGAACAGGGTAGCAAGGGCAATAGTAAGCATGATGGTGACAAAGAAAAGAAGACAGATCAAAGAGTTGCTAATCCTTGTTTGTTTGCAGGTGCAATGCATAGTGAACACTCTAATCTTGGTCAGAGGAAAGATAAAAGACTATTTGCAGGTCTGAGAACATAGAACAAGGTAAATGCAAATGTAAACACATTCAATAATGTTAGATGTATAGAGCGGTTTGCAGGTCCAACATGCATGAACTAGTGGAATGGATTTGTGAACCAATGGAGAATGCATGAAGCTTGGAGGCAATGTTATCAACAACAACTCATGAGGCATGACTTTTTTCTAGGGGGTGTATGGTGCAGGAGCACCTACACCTCATCCTCCCTTTTTGATCATTTGATGGAAATAGATGGTGAATATGTTAGAATGAGTTTTTTAAGTGTTTTTCATCTTCAATAAGGTCTAATAAGACCATTGGATAGGTTCTAGGTTGAGTTTTTGAGTTTTGGAGTTAAAATGTGAAATATTGCAATCTTGCACTAAATGTAGTCATGTAGTCTTGAGAAGGAAAAATCCTAAATTTGTACTTGGATATGCAAGATTGAGGTATTAAGGATGTAATAAGGCTATTTTGAAGCCATTAGAATGGTTTTAGAAGTCATAGGTGTTAGAATTGAAAGTTGCTTCAAAATTGCAAAGTTGTCATAATGCAATTTAATGTAATTTCAACATTAATGATGTAATTATGCTAACCAACTATTCCATCCTTCAAAAATAAGTTCAGGGCCATTGAAAATGATTAGGAAAATTTTAAATATCCTTCATTGGGTCGAGGCAGGGAAGAGATTGAAGTTTTGAAGCATTTTAATAAGAAGAAAACTTTGTTTTTCTAGTTTTTACAACATTTTTTACTATTCTTTCGATTGGTACGGCTTGTAGTAGACTTTTACATCCCTCTAATGGATATGGTTTGATAGAGGGGAGATTCTTCTTTCTTTTGGAGGTGATTTGAGTTAATTTCATTAAGAATTGAGCAAGTTACATCCATTTTACTGCCAGAGGGTCTAAAATCCTACAAAACAAGGGTTTGTTCACAAATATGTTCATAATTCACCATTCCACTGTAGGAAAATTCTAATTTTTGGTGGAATGGTGTATTTAAGGGTCCTTTACATGATGCAATTTGTTTTAGGAGGAAAGATGGAGGTTTGCAAAAGTTATGTGATGCCCTAGGTCTAGTTTTACCTTGAAATAGTCCAGAAAATGATCATTTGTAAGCATTTCTTTTGATTTCTGAGTATTTTAAGTAAATAGAATTTATGTAAGGTGTGAATTGGGTCTTGGGGAGAATTTTTGAACCTCCTAAAGGATTTAGGGGTGTTGGGGTGTTCCATGGTAGTCAAAACTTCTGTACACAGGCGTAAATCAAGCCTTCTTGTGGCTTGAAAAATCAATATTTTGGATCATCTGTTTGTGGAGTTTGATCCTATGCATTTGTGCACCTGTAGGGGATCTTGTTATAACTATAAAACCTTATTTTATTGTCTATTTAATGCCTTTGATAAGTTTTTATTTTGACTTTCCTAGTTGGCAATGTTGCAAAGTTGCATGGGCTTGTGAGAGTGATGAGAGAATGAGAGTTTTTGAGTGTAAAGTTAGGTTATTTTGTCTTGTTTTGACATGTTGAGAGTGTACATAGCATCCCCAAGTCCTTCAAACATTTTTGGGTGTGAGAGTTGAGTTGGGTGATCAAGTTGCTTGTTGGAAGGAATAGTGAAGTTGATGTGTGCATTTGAGAGAAGCTATTAGAAAAAGGTATTGCTTCCCCTGCCACTTTGCATCAAAATTTATTACAAGCAAAGTAGTAACCATTAAACTTTTGAGCATTGGGTTGTCTTACCAGATACCTTCTGCCTTTTTTCATCTAATTTCTTTGTCTAGAATTCTTATGTTCAGATCCTGAGCATTCTCCCTTTTCATATCATCGCTTGTCATTTGCATCCTTCTATCCTCTAGTCAATTCATCAAGCTTAGCAAAACTGATCTTAAACTTCTCTTTGTAATCATTTGTAGTAGTAAGTTCATCTCTGAGAATAAATATTTGTCTTTCAAGTTCTTGTTCATTATTTCTGGATTGTTGCAGTTCAACCTCCAGCTGAATGAATCCACTATTAACTCTGTTGCATTCTTTAGATTTTTCTTTTAAGGACTGGGCCAGATTCTCCTCATTCTTCCTTCTTTCTTCAATCTCCTTAGTTTGCCTCATTACCATAGATTCCATCACAAGCTTTAGAGTAGCATTGTTCCTAGCAAGATTTTCACATTCTTCAATTATTTCTTTTAGGTTCTAATTCAGGTGAACATCTTTCGGGAATTTACTTTCTTTCTGCTTCACCTGATCACATAGTTCCTTCCTCTTTTCTCTTGACTCATTGATTTTATCTTTTAATGATTGCATTAATTTTTCAGCATCCTCAAGATTTTCTTTTAATTCCAAAACTTTTGCTTTCGACTGATCAAGATCATCAAGTGCCACCTATTAGCTCTAAAAAGCTGGGTTTGAACCACAAAAGGTTGCCAAGCACCATAGCGTTTTTAGGGTAATAGAACAAGGTTTAAAACAATTAAACCTTCTACTCTTTAGGCGCTGCTAGACCTAGGCAGGTGTACCTATAACAAATGAAGTAGACTTGACTATTGATCTTCTCTTCATGCCATGATTTGTCCATGATGGCAGATTGGAATGGACAAAATAAAACAAATTTGGTATATATTGTATACTAAAATGAAGACTAAACCCTAATATGCTCAATCAACAGATGTAAAAAGTATGAATGAAACTGAATGATGGAAACGGTGAGACCAGTACCTTATATAGTATACGGAGTCAAATGAAATCTTGAACAACTAACTTCTTTATGGAGGTCATTCAAATTGTTTGGCATATTTTGTTTATAACTAGTATAAACATGCAAGATTGTGCTTATTAAGTTCTTCTTACTAATCTAAATGAAATTCCCTGATTATTGTGATTAATTAAAAGGATTTAATCCTTCCTTGAAAGAACCTATCAACCAATCACACAGATACGAAAAATACATACTGATAAACTAGACATAAACATGTTATGCTAATTTAGATAACCAAGCAACATCAATCTTAGAGACAACTTAAATAATTCTTTCAATAGGCACAACACAACAATTGACACCAGAATATGCCAGCAAATCAGATGATTTTCATTGATATCTCCATGGCTTCAAAACATACATCAGAGTCTCAGCCCCTATGAAACATGGTGTTCCACCGTATTTTCTATTCTCTATCCTATTCTACCTATATCCGCATATTGTTTTCAAAATGGACATTTATACATTGAGAATACGAAAGGACGCATCCTTTCGGAAATAGAAAATACAAATTACAAAACAAAAGATAGAGAATAATTAGGCTCTATTTAGCCATAAGTGAGTCTTAGCGAGGTGGTCCAAATAATCCCGGTGCTCATATGTGTCCGCATCTCCAACAACATTCCGGATCGTGATTTCCATCTTGACCATTTCCTCATTTTGCTCGCTCACTTCTTCCAATGTTGTATCCTCTGTAGAAGCTGTCTTCATGATTTCATTCAGCATTGACTCACATTCATTTTTCCACCGGGTAACTTCTTTCAAATCTCCATTGTCATCAGAAAATGTGATCACAATTTTCTTGGCAGCTACAATTAACCCCTGTTCATCCCCTTGCAATTCATCATAGAAATTTCGATGGCGATTGATTATATGATTCGCAGCTTCAAGTGCAGTACTGCTAGCCTCATCACTTTGGGCCAACTCATGAAACTTCTCCATGATTCGTCCATCCATCCTTGTGTGCTCCTTCAATGCAGCAAGAGTATGAGAGTATCTTCCCCACAATTTATTCAACCAGGATGTCAAATGATCCTGCCTCTTCTTGACAATTGCAGCAATTGCATCATGCTTTCCTTGAGAATAAGCACTTGAACCTACCCAGTGGTCTTTCACCTGAGAGCTTTCTCCTTGAGTAATCATTTTGGTTGTCCCCATTGAAACACCAACCAAGTCTTTGAGTCTATCATTTTCTCTCAGCAATTTTTCATTATTTGCTTTATACACTTCTCTTTCTTTTATCAATAACTGAATTTGTGCTTTATTCAACTTTGCAACATTTACCCCAATATCTGCAGTAGCTACAGGATCAGCTTCTCCAACTTTTAGAGTCATTATATGGCCAAATGCCTTCTCTGTATCAACTACCACTGATTTCCTGTGGGGTGGGTACAAAGCCCATATCATCAATGATCCCTCATCAGTATTATACTTGGATCCTGCATATACTTCTATCACCTTTTCCTTGTCAAGCTTATGTGTAGCATTACTGTCCTTCAAGAAACTATCAAAGACCAATGCAGAGTTCAAATCAAGGCCAGGAAAGATCATGACACCAGCACTCTCTAACATTTTCCTCCCCACTTTAGGAGTCATATTTGTCATTTCATCATCCACACATCTTCTCAATTGAGCCAGCAATTGTTCCTCATTTCCTAAAGTAACATCATCAACATTCTCCCTTATTTCCTTCCCCTTCTACTTGTACAAGAATGCCTTGAACTCTGGGGAATGTATAAACTCATCATCAGAGACAAATGACCTGTACTCCATGTGCCTTGTATCAACATCACCACTTTCAATACTTTGTTCTCTAACTAGACGTACATACTGTTGAGTCCTCATTCTGGATACCTTTTCTGTTCTACCCTATGGCACATTAGTTCTTGGTGTTTCCTCATCTCCAGAAGACAATAGCTCAATATCTTGTAACCCCTGATTAAACCTTTCAACTACCATTTCTACTTCATCTTCATCCAGATTTCTGATCATATCATCAAAAGGATAGGGTACATGCTGATACCCTCCAAAGTTAATCCTTTCTTTGGCTGAATTGATATATCCTTCAGGGTCAAAGTTTTTCCTGGTTGGTCCTCTTTTCATATTATAATGCAACAGTCTATCAAGAATTGAATTATATCCCTCTTTAGCCAATACAGTGAAATCACCAAAACACAAAGTACTAGGCATAAAAGCCTGCTTTCCAAAAGAACTGAAATGCATCACACTACAGTAATCCATCTGTCTGACAATTTCCAAATATGCAATCTTGTTTGGAACTGTCCTTGGCAGAATGAGAGGAGCATCTTCAAATCCATATACTCTAATTACTATAGCTCCCTCCAAACAATACCAGTCTCCCCAGTTATGGTCAATTGGCCCATTAAAGTCTTTAGGCTGAAGGAATCTTTTGATCTCATTAGTCAAAGAATAGTTACAAGGATAATGATACAGTCTATACAACGTTTTTACAAAATACTCCTTAAAATGAATAAAGCTAGAACCAGCAAACCTACTATCCCAAATGGCAGTCCACAACTAAACAGGTAATGCTTCACCCTCCTTGCCAATTTGAGAAACTCTCATCTCTAGAGGCCATACCCCTAACTCATGTCCGAAATATAGCACTAAATGCATCAACAATGAATAATTTATGAGATGAACAATAGAAGCACCACCTTTTATAGCCATCAATCTTGAGTCAAGCTCCTTAGAAATGTATGAAGCATAATCAAATAGCCTGGAGTTGTGATATTGAATGTCTACTGCGATGACCATTGGCACCATTGACATGAATTTTGGGTCATCCATCCCCAACACCTGACACACTAAAAAATATGTATATTTCATGTAGGGTTCAAACAAATCTACATGATAGGGAGGCCCTTCACTATCTTCCAAAGGTTCTGGCTTGTTACCCTATTTAACCCTATGAATTGGTAACCTCCAACCCTTATAACTTGTATCCATTCTGGAAAAATTCCTTCTGCAACTCCTCACAATTGATTTCCTCGTCGCAAAACCCTTCCAATTTGAAAACCTCACCAATTGCTTCTTTTGACACATGTATCTGTGGTTTTCCAGAAGGATCACATATTGCTTTATGCTTTGGATCATAATGATCAGCAAGCAATTTTACCAATTCAGCATTAACAAATACATTAGGGCATACCAATTTCCCTACATTCAACTTCCATGGATTACAAACTGGCTCAAAACGATTCCTCCTATGGTAGTGGAAATTGAAAAGCTCATACCCTCTTATAGCAGTCCAGACATCACCTATGAACTTGCATTTATCATCCATCTTATCAACTTTTTCCCTAAGCTGTGCAGACCTTCTAGCTTTAGGCCCCGAACCAGGTAGTTGATCAATGATCTTGGTTTAACTTCCTTTCAATGCCTTCATGCTCTGTATCAGTCTTTTATTTATTTCCCTTCGACTAACTACTCTCACCAAGTTTTCTACCCTTACCCTTTCTAGAACCAGAAGACTCCATTTTCAAACTTACAGAATCAAAATGTGAAGAACAAAGAAGCAATTACTTACAGTATTCTGCTTGAGCTCCTCAGACTGAAAAAATGTCTCGATTCTCTGTTCAGCATGCCAATTCACCAGCAATCAATTCGGAAATGAGGAATTGATTAAAACATTATTGTCATTACTATTTTATCCCATTGCGCCATTAATGAAGCACGAATGAAACCTCCTTTGAAACTCACACTGTCGCATCAATTGTCCTATCAATGAGAAAATTTCAAATCTGGGGCGAAATCCCTTTTCAACATTTATTTCACCATTCGCCAAGATATTCTATGGTCATACCGACACCTGGAACCAACTTGATGACTCACGCTTATGTTTTTCATGTCGCTATAACAATTCCAAGTCGGGGAGATGTCACATAGACTTCATGGTGCTATACCGATATGTATTCATCAAAGCATTTTTGGTCGCTATGACGTGTGTTCTCACGACCAAGATCCTTTATCCTTGTGTTCTTGTTGTAACGCAAATAGGAGACCTCTGGGACTTCATCCTCTATTTCATAAAAGTCTTCATTTATCTTGGGTAAGCCAAGGCAATTTATCTCTTCAAAAGATGCAATCTTCATTTCCTTGCTTATTTGTGACTTTCAAAATTAGGGGAGATGTTATGTAAATATCTTTGTGTCTTACCGATATGTACTCTTCAATGTATTTTCCAGTCATTAAGAAAAAATCACCCTTTCACCGATGAATTCTCATTTTAGCGTGTCCACCAAGTTTTCTCACCGAAGAAATAAACCCAACCAATGAAACAATACCTTCGGCGAGACAATGAACCTTCAGGAAGACTCATATCGATACCAAATGTCTTACCGAAATCATTCCTCTAGATTACTCCATTCGGCAAGACTCACCCCGAAGTATTCTGTCGGTATATCTTTTAAACCTCGGTGAAGCTCATACCGAAAACTTCTTCTCCTGGCGATGCACATCTCTATCAGCATAACTTTTGAATCGGCAAGACTCCATAACTTATCACCGATAGCTTTTGAATACCCTTGAACTTGGTTCGGCCAAACAATAGCCACTTCGCTAAGACCTTCCCCGATGCACATAAGTCTTATCGAGACATTTATTTGCAAGTTAGTCGGTAAGACAAAATGGTTTCGTTATGAGTTCATGCCGATACCAATCAGTTTGGCCGAAACAACCCCTTTGTGCATTAGTTGGTATGACATATTGTATTCGCCCTGACATTACATCAATGCCCCAACATATGCCAATATATTTTTTATATATGCCTGTCGGCAAGAAAAAATACTTCGCCAAGACATTCTCCCAAATACCTTTAGCTTGACCGATATACTTCCACATGCACCGGTCGGCGAAACACAATGTATTCGCTATGACCTCACTCCGACAATGATTCCCTTTGCCGAAATGACTCCTTTTGTCGCCGAAACAAGAAAATTGTCCTGCCGATAGTCTGCAACAAACATACATTAGTGAAAAATCAGATCGGGGAGACTTTTACTATGTCTTGCCGATTCGGGTCTTTTAATGAAATATGAAGGACTAGATGGATTCAAATGGATCACATGACAAAAAATAAGCAAGACAATACAAAGAGGGAATTTTATGCTTATGATGAGGACTCAATCTTGAAACTATTATTGAAAGGAATGCGATAGGCGTAAAATTTTCAAATTTTCACCGATTCTAACACCATAAAATTTGTTGTTGAAGACCACCAAAGTCGATTGCATTCCAATATCCACCTCAAGTTGTCAAACTTCTTCAGAGGAACCTTACTTTGATACCAATTGTTGGACTCAAGGAACACTAAGAGGGGGGGTGAATCAGTGTTCAACAATATTTAAATTTCAATTCAGATCTTAAACCATTTACAACATTTCAACAGAAGTAAAGATGCAAGCACAAGAAGGAAATAATCAAAACACCATAACACCAAGATTTTTACATGGAAAACCTATTAGGGGAAAAACCACAGTGGAGGTTAATCCAAAATTTATACTATGTTAAAATTATGAAGGAAAAGAGGAATGGACATGCATTCAGGCATACTGCCTAGAGCTCACGGCTCAAAATTAGGAAGGCTCACCGCCTTACAATATACTTGGATTACAACAAAAAGTTGAACTGAGAAAGTAGCATCTACAAATTCCTGGTTTCAGATTAGGTGAGGCTCATAGATTAGATTCTGGACCTTTTGTCTGATTCTGCACTTCGCTCTACTCTGCCTTAATTCGCTTCACAAAGTCCTCTTCTGCACAAGTGAAACTATGCCAAATTGCTTAACAACCCTTCTACTTTTCACACATTTTGAACATGCACCAACTCACACTTCAAAATGAATTAATCAATCTCTTATATATATTCGCTATCAAGATTTCAATCGCTATATGTTGGCTTCAACAGAATAGAAAATATCTTTCAAATGTTGGCTCAGATCATGAGTAATCTTTAATGCGCATCCATATAAGTCAGCCAAACCATGGCTATGACCCAAAATAAAATGCTCAAACACAAAAAAATTTAAACAATTACTCCTTATATATCCGCGACACACATCAAGTTGTCCTTCATGAACAAATAAACAAAAAATCATTTTTCCGGATCTCCTAACTTAACCACTGATTGATGCAATATCACAAAACTTAACAATAAGATAAAATAGATACTTAACAACTTTCCCCGAGATCCACAACTCAAAATGATAATCTAGTGAAGCATACAGATCGACATACTAACCATATACCCTGTTCTTCATTTTCACTTTCAGTAAAACTCTGTTCTTTACTCTATCTGCCGGTATGAACAAATCTTGATTTGCGGACCAGAATAATGACTTAGGTTGCCATCAATGACAACACTAGAAGCCATATGCCAACACTTACGTTGATTGTACTCAATTGTTTGATTATATTCAAAATTTCTTGAATTATAATAGTTAGTGGTTTCTATTTATGATTTATGTTGATTTATATTTCTTTTTGGTCTTACAAATGGTGAACTTGACATGAACTAATAGATTTTTGTCAAAATTTTGAGATTTTTTAAGTTACAAGAACTACACCAAAATTGTTCTGATACTGCACCAAATCTAAAGAATTTAGAACTAAATTTATCTACAGAGCACCACATATATTATTCTATGACGCATGCATAGTTTTCTATGCCACATCTTCACAAATCTACACTGCATCAGGTTCTGTTTTCAAAAATTTTATGTTTTGCTAACGATTGCTATTTTCCCTTGTTACACAAGGCTAAATTTTTTTATCTGATACTCTAACATTTCAAATTTATTTCTTGGGTTTTTTGTCTTTCATTTTTCTATCAATTTGTGTGTTATAGGTATAGGTTCTACACCGTAATCATCCTATTTGGAACCACATTCATATTGGTCCTGCGACACATTCATCCAAAATCTACACCACAATCATTATGTATCTACAGTACATATGTCAAAATGATTAAAATTGAGTTTTTAGTTTCTATTTATGATTGTTATAAATTAAGCTTTCAGGTTACTAATCTTTTCTATCAAATTTGTGGCTAACGTTTTTATTGCAGTTCACTGGTTAAAGACACCTTTAAAATATTCTAATGATTCGATGTAGATTCACTTGTCAAAGACTATCGACTGAAACTTTGTGTCTTTATTTTTCTAGAGTAAATAATCTTTTTGAATGCCTAGAATACTAGGGGGGTGAATCAGTATTTTATATAACCAATTAATCACAACCATCCAATTAACAAGGTAAATCTAACTTTAGTAACAAACGAAAACATGAAAGATATCTCAAGACCATATAACACATGAACACCAAGAATTTTACATGGAAAACCTAAAAAGGGAAAACCACGGTGAGGATTAGCTTACAATATATTATAACTGGTTATAAGACATTACAGGGGTTCATTGCTAGGACTCACTGTCCTTAAAAGGTTCACAACTAGAATTAGATACAAAAAAAAGTGGCTACATAGCCAAAATGTGAACTAATACAAGATGCACCTTCCTTGTGCTTAATTAAGTTTCTATGAAGCTCTTGAATACAAAATACTACTTTGCTCAACAACCGCTCAACATTCACAACAATTCTGCCCTATTCTGATCTCACACATACAAATTTGCAAGTTCACACAATTTCAGATCTCACACACATCACATTACATTGTTAACACCCTATGAAACTCAAAAAAGTCTTACATATATACCTTATTACATCTGTATACATCAATTTGGTCAGCCTAATTAGATGTAGCCTTATTTTAATTCAAAATATCTTTGTTGGATCCACACTTGCATATATATATATATATATATATATATATATAATTAGGTTGGCATAATTAGATGTAGCCTTATTTTAATTCAAAATAGCTTTGTTAGCTCAAAAATTATAGAGTCTAAATCCAAACACCGATGGAATGTGGACTAGATAACACATGCCCATTTACACTGTATAAATCCAAAAATTGTATGCTAAAATTTTGCTACTTGTAACTTTCAGCTTGTTCATCCAAAATCACTGAAATCTTGATTATAGATGCCTTTAGTAGTCCTAAATAACATACTATAACTGCATAAGCTGATCTTATATCATGAGAAATTCTGGACCAAATTACCGGATCAAGATGTCGCCAAAATTGTCAACAAATAGTGTTGGCATCAATGACAACAAGTCAAAGGGTTTCTTCTTCATTCTTCCAACAATCTCCCCCTTTATCATTGATGGAAACATGTGCCAAAAATGGATCTCCAAAAAAAAAAATCCAACATAAAAACTGTCTTCAAAAACTTGTATGCATTCCCCCTTTCAAACATACATCAAAACTTCTCTCAGGACACAATATCTTAACAACTCTAGCACTCAAAAACTTCTCCCCCTTTGACATCAAGGAAAAAGGTTGTTTCGGTGAGACACATGTATGCTGAACAACATGATGTATATGTACACAAAAAAAATCTGAAATGAAATGATTGGCTCCCTATTAGCGAGTTATCCCAATAATTGCACCCGATCATATGTACAAAGAAAAACTGAAAGCAACTGAAACAATAAAAGGAAAATCATGAAGAATGTTTATCTGGAGGTGGAGGCACCTTCTAACTCCTTGAGAATGGCTTCCCAAGAAAATTTTCCTTCATCCCAAATCTTCTTGGCTATAGCAAGTGCCTTATACATTGATTCCAACTCCACTAATCTCTCCTCTCCCTCTTTCAGAGTAGTTGGATGAGGACTTATCTTTTCAATTTTTACACTTTAGTGAGAGCACTTGATATTGGTATATGCTTGGGTATGTGCATAATCATGATGGGCAAAGTGGCGTATATGATAGGTATGTGTAGGGTATGTGGTTGACGACCTTTTTACCCAAAATTGATGAAATGAAAAGGGTTTTAAAGAAGATTCTCAACTTTCCACCAATATAAATTATGCTTTACTTTGAATTTAATAAATAATTATTATTCATTTTCTATTTGAATTACTGACTAATGTCCCCATTGATAGGGCTGATTGAAAACATCTATAGCTTTCAAATGGTATCACATTTTTGAATTCAAACACTACCACATTCTCTATGCTTCACATACTATAGGATTAAAAAATGAATTTCATGAAGTTTTGACCAAGTTAAGGTGGTTAGACATAATGAAGTTTTATAATTTTTAAAAGTTGTAATAAAAATTCATATTAATTATTTATTTGGAAAAATAATAGAAAAAAATATGCATCACATCGAGACATGAGTCCTCTACTTATATCTAAATATTATAAAAAATATTATCATTTTATTGTGGTTAGGTGGTCGACAGATACCTACTTATTTTTTCCCCTGAATTTAAGTACTCATGCATTGAAATTTCAAATTTTCACCAAATAGATTTAAAACCTAATAGTTTATAAACTATATTCAATTTTCTATAGATTATATTCTTACATATTTTTGAAATAATATAGATAACTTATTGAAACTTTTACGTCAAGTTTCCTAACTCTGATTTTTCTGAATTTCTCACCACTTAAGGGCTTGTTTTTTCCATGATGATCCTGCACATACCTGCTTGCACTTTACTAAGTCTTGAAGTTGTCCAAACTGCCTTATTAAATCTTCTTTCTATCTTTGCAAGTGAAGAACTTATTTTGCAAGTCTAAAAAGGCATTCCAGAGGCATAGTTTTTCTATCTTTTGTAAGGTCATAAGCTTAAGAGGCATTAGCTAATTGTGACTCTATTGAGTCCATTAAGTCCTTAATGTCTTCGGTGGCATCCAACCACCTCATGCAATGTAAGAATAATGTCTGGCTTCATCTTCACATTCCTTCACTTCTTTCAAGCATTTCATCACCTTGCTATGTGTAGTTGCACATCTGTCCTGAAGCTCAAGCAATCTCTTCTAAAAAATCCTTGACTCAACTTCTTGTACAGTCTGTTCCTTTAGGCTAGAGGTATACTCCTTGAGTGAATCAACCAAAAACTTTAAATTCTCAATAGGTGTTAGAGAATTGTCAACTGTGGTACTGAGGGTAGCATCTTGTAGATATTTGATGACATCATTGATTAGTTCAGTTCCCTTCTGATGAGTCTCAATAATTTCATTTCTTCCAAAGGTAAGAAAACTATCTCTAAGATCCATCCTCTGATTAGGTGAGATCTTATTTAAATCTGCACAACCTTCATGTGACAAGAGCTGAATCAACTAGGGAGGAATTGCTAGTTAAATCCTTATTCGCCTTGTCAGAAGACCCTTGAGTGTATTATCAGAGGATTATCCTAGTGACTTTCATGGCTCCATGGTCTTTTGGGATTCTTCTTGATTTCTTTCAACTTCAGTCTCTTCTTTTTCGGAGAGGTTTTCCTTTTATTTGTCTTTGTTTTCATCCTTATTTTTATTCTCATCATTTTTCTTATGATTTTTCTTTTCATCTTGACCTTATTCTTCTTCTCCATTTTTATTTTATTCACCTTCATTTCTAGTATCCTTATTTTACTTATCATGGCGGTCTTCAACATCATTATTGACATCAACCTTATTCTGGTCTTCATTATTTTCACCGATTGTATTTTCAGTATTTTTCGGAGGAGCGGATGTCTCTAGGAAAGCATTTGCATCATTTACTAGTGGTGGAGAGATCACCACATTCTCTATATCATCAAATGATGGAGTTTCTTCTACAATTTGAGCATTTATATCGTAGACATCTAAATTTAATCACTTCCATATGATTAAATTTATTGTCTCTATCATAGTAATATTAATTTATTAAATTAATATCGCACCCTTTGTCTCATACCGATAAAGTATTTAATTTAATAATTGATACTTTGTCTTTTACCTTATTCCTCTCTAAATTAAATAAATACACTAATTTATTTAATTTAGTCATTCCTTCTCTTTTTGATTTAAAAATCAATTTAAAATTCCTCACTTTCTCTCTCCTTGTCACATCCTCCATAACCTCACCTTAATCTGAATTAATCTAATTAATTCAAGGTTATGATGTGCATCCTCTTAATCAAAGATTAATGTCACATCCTCCTACATTTGCCACTTGCCTCTAATCTTCTGTTAATTAGCATAATCCAATATTTGCACAACCTTAATCAAAGTCATTAGCTAAATTTAGCACCACCTTTTTGGTCAACTCTTCCATTTTTCCTTTTTGATTATTAGCCCCCTTTCCCATGTGAATTTTTAATTCACATTTATTTGCCCTAGATTCCTCTCCTTTAAATGTGAATTTTTAATTCACATTCCTTTCTCCCAAGGCTTCTAGAACCTTGGACTTGTCACAATCACCACATGTGACCAAGTCCCACCTTTTTGGAGCCCACCTTTTACCCTCTAGATCATCCTAGGAATGTGAATTTTTAATTCACATTTATCCCCCCAACCACCTTTCCTTTTCCATGTAGATTTTTGAGGAATTCTAAAATTCCTCAAAAGTCCCTTTCACTCCCACTTGGGGACAAGAAATCCCTTTTTGTGGAAATCCTCTCATCCCCCAAGGTGCATGTCCTTTTCCACCTCATGTACCTTTTTTGACAACTCATTTCCATCTCATCCTCCCTTGGCCACTTCACCCTCCACATGTCAAGATGTGAGGGCTTGTGGGTTCTCAACCCACCATAGCCCTTCATCTTGACCTTGTTGGATCAATCTTGACCCTTGAATTCTCTAGAGAATTCAAGGACCTCTATAAATACCCCCTCTCAATAAGCATTTACAACACTTAGTCAATTTGCAACTACATGCTGCCATTTTGTGCACTCATCCAATTTTCAATCACATCCACTTGCATTTGCATCCAAGCACATAGTAAAGATCTTCAATAGAGCCATCAAGGAGCACACATCCTATCTTAAGCAAGGGCCAATCAAAGGAGTATCAACAACAAAGGAAGGTAAAACTATTTGTCTTGTGCTATCTACTTTCTTTAGTGTTTTGTCACTCTCTTTTGGCTAATCTTGAGGTGTCCTTGATATTTTGTTTTTCATATTTCTTAGTTGTTTTGCTCATTTAGAATAGCATAATATCAGGGTATACAATATCTTCTTAAACTACTTTAAAAATAGGTAAATTGGTAATTTGAGGAATTTTTTCTTTGCATCAGTAACCTTTGCACTATCATGCTCCTTTTCTTGAGCTATTCTAGATGATGAAACTAGAATCATCCCAAACTTCTTTGCAATATCTCTAACTGTATTTACTATATCTTGTTTTATCTTTTCTGCTCTGTCCTCTTCTATTCCCATACGTATGGTTACTCTTTGTTCAAACCTAAACTATTTGGAATACACTTCAATTAATGTGGCTTTATTATTGTCAAATAACGAGGATCCATGGGAAAATGGGTCCACCTTCTTAGATAGGACCCAAATTTAAATATGTTGTTTGCAACATTTTAACATCCAACATTCAAATTTCAAGTGTCAGCTTTTAGAATCTAATTTTCGAGAACTTAGAAAATTTGCATATAAATACCTAGTTAGTTTATTATTTGAAATATAGCAACAAATAGAAAAAGAATTGATGAGAAAATACTATTTTTAGGAGCAAGTCAAGAGTAGCATTTCAAAGCATTATAGCAACAATTTCATATTCAACATCATGTCAAAGTTTGTGTGTTCATGTTTTCATTACTTTGTGAAGGATAACATCTTTTTGTAGGTCTCTAAAGCACTCAAGCATTCAAGCAAGTAAGATCCAATTCTTTGAGGATATGTGTGTGACTTCGTTCCTTCAAGGTAGCCATTGAAGGGTGGTGAGTTACAAAACATTGTGATTTCATTATTCCTTCCTTTCCATTATCATTTATCATTGATGTTTTTCCATTGTGGAAGCTGAAACACTTACACAGGGTTTGACTGAGGCAAGCCCCTAAATGGACCAACATCTCTTCTCTTTGTGAATGTGCAAGTTATAGGTTTGAGGAGGATCAAAGAAATTTTGAAGAATTCATTCATTGTTGCATTTGTGGTAATAAAATTTATCAAGTCACAAAAACTCACCTAGATAATTTACTGATGACATTCCGACAATTATGCAATTGGGAATCTGGATCTTAGATCCAACATTCAGAGGACCCCCAATTCAATTTCAAGATCCCTAATAAAAGAACCATTCACCCATAGGAAATTGAGTCACTCTGCACATGCTACATGTAGCTTTTGGTGATAGGTAAACATCACTCTGCCTCCCCCAGATCCACCTGCAAATTACTATTTTTGTCTGTTCATCTTCAGGATATTGCATTTTTCATATTAGGTCATATAGTCCAATTAGGTTAATCATTCTAAATCATTTCCAATTCATATCTAAGACTCAAAAGGATCATATCCAGGTCTGATTGGCTCACCTTTGAGATTGAAACTCAATCTTTGTATCTAGTTGATTTGAATCCTAATGAAACCCTTGGAAGAGTGGAATTGATCTTAAGTTCTTTGTACTTAGGACTTAGGACCCCCTTTCCCTATGCTTTAGAATGAAATTTCATTATTTTTTTCTCATTTCATGAAGCCTTGTGTAGGTTTACTTAATATTATTTATTCATAGATCATTGTAGTGATGGAGTTGACAGTGATCCCCACAATTCCCAATAATCACCTACAAAAAAAACACCTATCACAAACAAGAGATCAAATAAACTGATTTTCTATGCAACCAAGAGAGAAAATATTGATCCACAAAAGCATCTAATATGCATTTTTTATTGAGTAAAGAATGCTTAGATTATATGGATGAATGATTACAATAAATGATAAATCCATATAAAACTAAAAAAGAAAACCATTGATGAGGATTTGATTAGATTGTGAGAAGTGTCTTAATCTCATGGATTCTTCACCCTTTATCTCTTCAATCTTTCTTTCAATCTTGATCGTCGATCCAAATCAACCTTTTCTACAAAAAAGACCATTCCTATGAACCTTTGATATTTTGCATTCATTATCATATTTCGTATTCATTTGAGCTTGAAGTAATATAGTGCACACATAATTTTGAGAGCAAAGGAAAAATGGAGAAGAGCAATAGAGATAAATTGATCTTAACATAAGGTATATGCTAATGTTTATTATTAGATTTCTTACTTTGTTTGTACTCAATTGTTTGATTATATTCAGATTTTCTTGAATTATAATAGTTAGTGGTTGCTATTTCAGATTCATGCTGATTTATATATTTTTTCCGGTCTTAAGAATGGTGAACTTGATGTGAACTAACGAATTTTGGTCAAATTTTTTAAATTTTTTAAGTTACAAGAACTACACCGCAATTATTCTAATACTACACCAAATATGAAGAATTTGGAACCGCATCTATTTGTAGAGCACCACATATATTATTCTATGATGCATGCATAAATTTTTGTGCCACATTTATCATAAATTTGCACCGCATCTAGTTATGTTTTAAATTTTTTTATGTTTTGCTAACAATTGCTATTTTCCCTTGTTACACAAGGCTGACAAATTTTATTTGATACTCTAACATTTCAATTTTATTTCATGGGTTGTTTGTCTAACATTTTTCTTTTGATTTGTGTGTTATAGGTATAGGTTCTACATCATAATCATCCTGTTTGACACCACATTCATCCTGGTCCTACGACACATTCATCTGAAATCTGCACCATAATCATTTTGTACCTACACTACATATGTCAAAACGATTAAAATTGAGTTTGAAGTTTTTGTTTATGATTTTTATAGATTAAGCTCTTGGGTTACTAATCTTTTCTATCAAATTTGTGGCTATCATTGGGAAAAGAGATAGCTTGAAACTATTAATGATTTTTTTTATTGTGGATCACCAATTAAAGACACCTTTGAAACATGCTAATGATTCGATGTGGATTCGCTTGTCGAAGACTATCTACTGAAACTTTGTTTCTTTATTTTTCTAGAGTAAATAATCTTGTTGAATGCCTAGAATACTGAGGGGGGGTGAATGAGTATTCTATACAACCAATTAATCACAAACCATCTAATTAACAAGGTAAATCTAAATTTAGTAATGAACAAAAACATGAAAGAGATCTCAAGGCCACATAACACATTAGCACCAAGAATTTTACTTGGAAAACCCAAAAAGGGAAAAACCACGGTGAGGATTAGCTCAAAATATATTATAATTGGTTATAAAATATTACAGGGGCTCATTTATAGGACTCACTGTTCTTGAAAGGCTCACAACTAGAATTAGATACAAAAAAAAAGTGGCTACATAGCCAAAGTGTGAACTAATACAAGATGCACCTTCCTTGTACTGAATTCAGTTCCTATGAAGCTCTTGAATACAAAATACTACTTTGCTCAATAGTCGCTCAACATTCACAACAATTCTACCCTTATTCTAATCTCACATACAAATTTGCAAGCTCGCACAATTTCAGATCTCACACACATCACATTATATTGTTAACACTCTATGCAACTCAAAAATGTCCTACATATATACCCTATTACATTCACATACATCAATTAGGTCGACCTAATTAGATGTAGCCTTATTTTAATTCAAAATATCTTTATTGGCTCCACACTTGAATATATATATATATATATATATAATCAAGTCGGCCTAATTAGATGTAGCCTTATTTTAATTCAAAATAGCTTTGTTGGCTCCAAAACTATAGATTCTGAATCCAAACACTGGAGGAATGCAGACTAGATAATACATGGCCATTTACACTATATAAAGCAAAAAATTGTATGCCAAACTTTTGCTACTTGTAACTTTCAGCTTGTTCATCCAAAATTGCTAAAATATTGATCATAGATGCCTTTAGCCAATCTTATATCACAAGCAATTCTAGGTCAAATTACTGGATCGAGATGTCACAAAAAATGTCAACAAACAATGTTGGCATCAATGCCAATACATCAAAGAGTTTCTTCTTCATTCTTCCAACAATCTCCCCCTATGTTATTGATGGCAACATGTTCCAAAAATGAATCTCAAAAAAAAAAAATTCAACATCAAAACTGTCTTCAAAAACTTGTATGAACTCCCCCTTTCAAATATAGAGCAAAACTTCTTTCAAGACACAATATCTTAACAACTCTAGCACTTAAAAACTTCTCCCCCTTTGAAATTAAGGACAAAGGGTGTGTTGGTGAGACACATGTAAGATATACAACATGGTGTATATGTATAGAAAAAAAACATCTGAAATGAAATGATTGGCTCCCCCTTAGGGAGTTATCCCAAGAATTGCACCCGATCATATGTACAAAGAAAAACTGAAAGCAACTAAAACAATAAAAGGAAAATCATGAAGAATGTTTATCCGGAGGTGGAGGCACCTTCTAACTCCTTGAGAATGGCTTCCCAAGCAGATTTTCCTTCATCCCAAATCTTCTTGGCTGTAGCAAGTGCCTTATACATTGATTCCAACTCCACTAAGCTCTCCTCTCTCTCTTCCATAGTATTTGGATTAGGATTTATCTTTTCAAGTTTTTCAACTTCAACGAGAGCACTTGATATTGGTATATTCTTTCACTTTAATAAGTCTCCAAGCTGTCCAAATTGCCTTATAACATCTTCTTTCTGTCTTTGTAAAGTGAAGAACTTATTTTGCAAGTCTGAAATGACATTGTAGGAGGCATAGTTTCTATCTTTTGCAAGCTCATATGCTCTAGAGGCATTAGATAATTGTGACTCTATTTATTCCATTAAGTCCTTAATGCCTTGGGTGGCATCCGACTACCACATGCAATACAAGAATAATGTCTGAGCTTCATCTTCACATTCCTTCACTTCTTTCAAGCATTTCACCACCTTGCTATGTGCAGTTGCACATCTGTCCTGAAGCTCAAGCAATCTCTTCTTAACAATACTTGAATCAACTTCTTTTACAATCTTCTCCTTTAGGTTAGAGGTATACTCCTTGATTGAATCAATCATAAACTTTAAATTATCAAGGTGTTAGAGAATTGTCAACTGTGGTACCGAGTGTAGCATCCTGTAGAGCTTTGATGACATCATTGATTAGTTCAGTCCTCTTCTGAGGAGTCTCAATAATTTCCTTTCTTCTGGAGGTAAGAAAAGTATCTTCGAGATCCATCCTTTGAATATGGTGAGATCTTATTCAGATCTACAAAATCTTGATGTGACGAGACCTGAATCAATTGGGGAGGAATGACTGGTTGAATCCTTGTTTGCCTTGTCAGAAGACCCTTGAGAGTATTACCGGAGGATTCTCCAGGTGAATTTGATGGCTCCATGGTCTTTTGGGATTGTTCTTCATTTC